>JAJJMA010004831.1:0-21958 GCA_023529015.1 Papaver nudicaule
TCTTATGGTCACATGCCAACTTACGATGTAACCAAGAAAGAAGGACGCTACAACAATTCTGGTTAAACAAGGAATGCCTTGGCCAGCACCATCTTATGGACACACGCCACCCTTGTCATGCTTGGGCCGTTCCATGGCAAGGCTCCCCCTGGCCACTAGGCCAAGCTCCCCCTGGCCACTAGGCCAAATCATTTAGGGACAATGTTGTCCTTCCCTACAGCAGGGGTTCTGCAACGACTCTGATTAGACAAGGAATGCCTTGGCCAGCGCCATCCTATGGACAAACGCCACCCTTGTTAAGCTTGGCCAAACATAATTGGCCCATGCCATCCTTTGGCCAAGTTTTGCCTTTGTCATGTTTTGCCAATCCATGGAAAAACCTAAGGCCACATTTTGCCAATTCATGGCAAAACCTAAGGCCACGTTTTGCCAATCCATGGCAAAACCTAAGGCCACGTTTTGCCTTTGTCATGTTTTGCCAATCCATGGCCAATCCCTAATTGACCAGTGCCGTCCTTCGGCTATGTTTTGCCTCTGCTTACATTCCATGGTAAGAGCACTTGTAGTGGTATCTTCATCCCTATCTTTATCCTTGTAAATGGCCCACATTTGAAGAAAAATGCTGAAAAACACCTCACATTGGCTTCTCCATCCCTATCTTCATCCTTGAAATATTATAGAGATTCTTCAAATCATCTCTATATTTGGAAAATGGATAGAGAACCTTCAAATTACTTTAATGGTGACACCTCATCATAAATTTCACATTAAACCTTTATTTACACTAAGATAATTAAAATTAAGATAATTAAGATAATTTCATTCATAATTAATAATTTTAGTTTCAATTTTTTTTAAATAAGATAATTTCATGCATAATTAATATTTTTAATTGCTAATACAATTACTAATAATTCTTAAAACTTAAATGACATCCAATAAAAACTTAATATTAGTTAATTATCTACTAAATCAAACAACTAATAATTGTTACGGTTTCTAATTTCCGCACGACGATTGGCATAGTATGCTTGCAATTCTTCATTCCCAATTGATACGGTTTCTAATTTCTAATTTAAACTAGATTCATGTTTTTAATATTATTAAGTATGGTTAATTAGTTTGTTAAATATTGTTATTTTATTAATTAGTTTTCAAATTTTCATTTCATCTATGTGTTTGATTTTAATTATGTTTCAAGTTACATATACTATGAAGGATTTAAGAGCCTTGAAGTAATTTATGTTGCTAATTATAGTCTAATGAGGTAGATAAAGTAAGAGATAATAAAAAAAAAATATTATGAAGATAGGGATAGAGATCACCAAAATGGGGAAAAACCTTTTAACACAATTCCCCAAAAAATCAATATGCATGATGGATGAAGATACCACTACAAGTGCTCTAATGCAGCAGAAGTAGTCTCATGTCAATACTACTTTAGCCAAACACATGTTTGAGGTATTTCCTAAGTATCCATATTCTCCAACACGAAAGTCATCTCACATCCTTATAATAAGTATTGCTAAAGACCCAACATCCAGTAATGGCAAGGTCAATACGTTCAATACGAACTAACTCGAACAACGAGTCATATATATCATTCAACAGAGATGTCAAAACGTGTCACAAATGGGGGGATTTACATTTGGGTTTTGGTCTGGCGGTCTACGGCAGTTGTGGCATGACACCCCACTTAGAAAGAGGTTATACTCGTGGGAAATACTGGGGTAATGGGTAGTGGGCATGACTGATAGTTAAGCTAACTCTACGGGAGTAACTCCATCATTCCATTATCTCCATTTTACCATTTTCCTCCATGATTAACAAGAGATCAGTGTATTTCTGAACATACTATAAATAGATGATTCCATCTGTGTGTTTCCAAGAACAATTCACCTCAATTGAACACAACTCAATTTCATCTCGATTTACTTTCGAGTAAAACCTGAGATAGAGATCCAATTGTGAAATCCTTGAGAAATCATCATCTTCCTAAGTTATTCAAAAACCACACACACTACCCATTTTCAACCAGAAATACATGATCTCTCTCTTCTCTGCTTCCCTCCCTAAGACCAACCCTATCTCCTCATCTGTGACCGAAGAAAATCTAGAACGACCATTCTATTGGTTTAGGCTAGATTTGTTCGATTTTGATCTCTTGAACATAAAAGTACTCTTTTGTAGTACATTGTTTTCCAGGGTAAAACAACAGTTAATCGAGTTAATTAACTCTTTTACAAGAAATCAAAGTGTATTTCAAAAAATAAAGATGTATAATTGGGTAACCTTCTTGGATTAATTCGATCTTGTACGAATTAACATTTTTATTTATTTATTTATTACTTAAATAAATTAATGCATTTATTGGATGAAAGCTAAATTAACTACTATAATTTTCGAGTTTGTGTTTGTTGAAGGACGAAACTTCAAAAGAGGTGATATCGGATTTGTTAGAAAGGCGGTTAGTGGATGTGATGAACCTTTATGTGATTGGTTGATCATATATTACTTGTAGTGACTGAGTAGTTCAATTTTCTCAATCTCACTTATGCTACCAATACTTCCTCTTTTAGATTTGCTTTATATCTGTTGGTGGAAGATAATCATTTTATTCATCTGCATTTTCCTGCATAAAAACTAATCCTTTTAAATAAAAATGGTGAGTCAGCAGTTAAGTTTTTCTAAGAATATTAGGATTATGGTCAAGTTTATTCGAGATCCTAATTCGGTTATGCATCAATGTTGGAGAGACATTTTGTCCATAATGTCCATCCTCATATACAAGTCTTTGTACGAAAGTGCTACAATAGGATTCTCCATGTTATTGGCAAGCTTAACACTTGAGTTCATGCGATATCCCCAATTTCTTGTATGTCCAAACGTATTGTGGAGAGTGCTACTCATGGTATCCACTCTTGCACTTTTAGCAAGGTGATTCGGTTTGGGTTAACTAGGGTGGTTCTGTCACTGACTTTTAGAGTATTAAACTACAGGTGGATTGAATCATAGGTGGGTAATAGAAACATCTCATATTGATACCTTAGATTACAATCAGTTGTGTGCTCTAGTTGCTTGGTATACATGGAAGGCACATTTCTTACTGTGCTTTCAGAACACTTAAAAAGACGAGGTGCTGACTACACCACCAATCTGTTTGTTACAACCTATAAGATCAACCTTGAACGGTTCATGTATTCCAAGAATTCAAGAACAAGATCTATTTCGTTACTGATTGAATCACTCAACGGGAGTCAATACAAGAAACTGAAAGGCTTTGTCAATATAGAAGTACGATACTTTAATTAAGTAAAGTAAACACAACAATTTTGTTAACGAGAAAACTACAAACTCGTAGAAAAACCACGGGACATAGTCCAGTTTTGAATACTCTTAAGAGTTGACCCGCCAATACACATATTCTCAGACTTCAGACTAGTTGGTTAAAACAATATGATCCTAATACGACTATTAGTCACAAATCTTCCCCTCAGTATTCTTACGCCTCCAACCACATCAAGGTGATCACGCACATGTACTCCTTTAAGAAAATAAACGTCATTTACTATCTTTCTTAAGAGTTGCTCCACAGTCTTCCGTGAAGACTATGGCTACCCGACCTACAATCGGACAACTACAACCTTTAATGAAAGCAACCAATATAGTGGAAGGTCAAACCACTATATGATATCCTTAGTAACTTACAGATATTTCACCGAAGTCGTTTTACACCAAGAACAAGGATGTTTAAGTTTATTTGGTGATAAACCCCTCGAGATACCAAACAGGGTTTAGAAACCAAACTCTTGATGTTAATCAAAAGCAACCTTGTCGTCCCAATTGAAATCAAGCAATTTTGGATGCGTACAATATGATGACCTTGACGAACAAAGTGCCTGCAAAATAAACAATCCAAAATAACGATCTTGATTCCACTCAATATCTATTAGGTTGGCACGCAAACTGATAGCTGCTTGCTTATAAATCTAGGTAAATAGATAAAGAGTTGTTATTATCACTACGATCTTAAGTGGCCTTATATCAGAAGAGAAGTACCTTAGAATAAGCAAGATCGTAAGACTATGATAGACGTGATAGAACAAAACACAAGTACAATACAATGAAAACTAAGAAACATAAACTAGTTTCCCATGAAAAGGTACTTCTAGACTTCTCGATCCCTAGAGAAGACTTTCATACTAATCCAGACAGAGAACAAAGTTCTAGCGTACTGAAAAAAATAGTGGGTATCACAAGCTTACTGTACCGAAGAATATAACTTGGTAGAGAGACAAAGCTTGAAGGAGTGATACAGACTCCTATTTATATGACCAATGCTTATCTTTGAAATGAGGCAAAGTAATTTCGAAATATTCGTTAAGCACATATTTATGATTTGGAAATTCCTCATTTAGATTTATCAAATTAAGTTGAAAAGACGAGGGTACCGAGTACACCACCAATCTTTTATTTTAGTCCACCTATAAGTCAAACCTTGAACGGTTCCTGTAATCAAGAGAACTCAAGAACAAGATCTCCTTTATATCTGATTGATTCACACAAGGGAGTCAATACAAGAATCTGAAAGGCTATGTCAACAACCAAGTACGATACTTTAATTATAAATGATAAATCAAATATAATGCGGAAGTAAAGTAAAGTACACACAAGATTTTTGTTAACGAGGAAACTACAAACTCGTAGAAAACCCCCGGGACCTCGTCCAGTTTGAATACTCTTAAGAATTAAGCCGCCAACACACCTACTCTCAGACTTCAGACTAGCTGTTAATAAGTCATTCAATTAATTTCTCAAGTTGTGGGAAAATTATAAGAGAATAACAACTATATATAGACACCCCCTAACAGCCTAAAGGGTGCCTATTAGCGATTAAACAAAGCTACCAAAAAATACAAAGTGAGGCCCAGTAGCCATAAACCAGAATCATAAGAGGCGCGTAGGCCCTTAATAGTAATAGACTTACAAAACTCGCATGTGGAAGCATAATAAGTTAGTAAAACTAAACAAATGTGACTCGAGTGCAGGGCTGAGCAACGGATGGATTTTGGCGGATTTGGTGCCACCCGTGTCCAGTCCAACCAAATGGCGGATTTGGAAACTGCACCCGTGTCCAGTCCATTACCCAGCGGATTCGGGTTCAGCGGGTGTAGCGGGTGTAGCGGATGAGCGGATTGGACACGGATAATCCGCGGATTCTATTCAACTTTCTATAGCAAAATAACTTATCATTTTAACTAACTGCATACTTTTAAGTTAAGCAAAGATTGAGAATTTAAAGTTATTACAATACCAAGTCTTAAAAACATAAGAAAGTGAACAAAATTAAACTGAAAGTCTTCAAATAAATGTCTGAACTCCGAACTCAAAAGTAAACTAAATGAAAGTCTGAACTCTGAAATCAAGCTTTGTGAGCATGAAGTATGACCAATATATCCCATCCCACAAGTGTTTCCACTGGAATCAATCTGAAACTTCAGGAATATCTTTAAGAACTTCCATTGCATCTGCAAAACAAAAAACCAATGAGAAAACATATACACAGAAAGATAAGAGAACTCAAATAGCATAAAGCCATAAAGGTGTAAACATAACATTCAAGATCATACATATCACATGAATCTAAGTCACAGTTCAAATGATTTTGAAATTATCATACCATAAGCTGCCTACAACTAAGAGATAGCAGACATTGGTGTACTGTAATGTAGCATCTCATGCTAACTGCAATAGACATGTGTATACTGTAAAGTAAAAAAAAGCTAATACATCTAGTGACCATAGATATCCAAAAACACTATCCCAAAAAGCGACATAGAAAAACATTTACGCTACCAAACTACAAAACAGATAATACACTCAATGCTGATCTTAGAGAGGCCAACGTAAAATACAAAAGAAGCTAGTTCAAAATGATAAACAGTTAGTTCAAACAACTGTTACAGGGTCTTAACCTGGTCTGATCATCCTCAAATTTTGATACAACATATTTGACAAACTCAACTATATCATATCCAAAATTCACTGAAAACCAACGGTTAAATATACATTTACAGATAAAACAGTTCCTGTCATTCAGTAAAATCCTACTGATAAACAGTTAGCTCAAACAACTGTTATAGGTTCTTAACCTGGTCTGATCATCCTCAAATTTTTACACAACAAATCTGACAAACTGAACTATATCGTATCCAAAATTCACTGTAAACCAACGGTTAGATATCTATTTACAGACAAAACAGTTCCTGTCATTCAGTAAAATCCTACAGATAAACAGTTAACTCAAACAACTGTTACAGGGTCTTAAACTGGTTCGATCGTCCTGAAATTTTGACACAACATATCTAACAAACTCAACTACATCATATCCAAAATTCACTGCAAACCAACGGTTAAATATCAATTTACAGACAAAACAGTTCCTTTCACAGATTCACATACACAACATGCGTCAATAGAAACCACCATACTAATCTATGATTTGATCCAAGAAAATCAAACTCAACACAATCCATTCATGAAAATCTATAAAAATAAACTAGATAACCGCTGAAAATCGCGGTGGAGGGCCGACCGAATTCGATTTTAGTCTAATTAACACGAATTCGTTCCAATTGGATATTTAACAATAGTTGGGGACTGGTATTACTTGATTATCCAAAAAAATTGGTAAGAAAACAATCAATTGTCAATTGGCCAAATTGAGGTAAAACTGAAAAATTTCAATTCAAGACGAATTCTTTCCAATTTGATCATTTTTTTTTGCTTGAACAATAATTAGGATTAGTAGTACTTGATTATTAAAAAAATTTTGGAAAAAAACAATCAATTGGCGTTCAATTGGCCGAATTGAGGTGAATTTGAAAATTTCAATTCAAGACAAATTCTTTTGAATTTTATCATTTTTGTTTGCTTGAACAATAATTTGGGATTAGTATTACTTTATTATCAAAAAAATTTTGGAAAAAAACAATCAATTGGGGTTCAATTGAGCTAAATTGAGGTGAAATTGAAAATTGATTTCAATTTTGCGTCACTCACAATTTACATCTAAGTGTCCTATAAAGGTCCTCCCTCCCTTCGGGCCCTTTGGGCCCTCCGGTCGGTCGGCCCAATAAATAGTGGACAAACATACCAGGAGCAACAACCAGGAAAAACAACCACTGCAAGATAAAACCAAATCAAGAAAAACACATTAATGTAAATCCAAAATTTAACAAAACCCATAATCCAAGACAATCAACAACAAAGAATCTAATTGCAGAAAAATCTAGATCAGAACATCAAAAAGAGAACCATCTGAACAAACTAAGTAAACAAAAGGATTACACTAGGGCACAAATGAAAAAAAATCCCTAAAACATAAGCTAGAACCAGATTAATTATGTGAGAATTGAAATCAATACTCACCGAAATCTAAAACTTTACTGAAATCAACCCCTAAATTAATCTTAGACGAGTAAAATACATGAAAATACTCACCGAAACCAGTTGACTGATTCTCTTATAACCCTAGAGTATCTCTCAGAAAATCGTCCCTCTATGATATTATCCTCATTCTAAATCACTCAGAAGAAAATCTTTAGGAAGAAGCGGAAGAAAATCGAAAGAAATTTTTCTGTTTCTATTATTATCTCTATATATCCAGGGATATTCCTAGATTATCCTCAGGACCGGGTACCCGCGGATTTGGCGGATATACCCGCAACCGGTCCGTATATATGGCGGATTTGAAACAACACCCGTGTCCAGTCCACTAACGGGCGGATTGGGTACGAATCCGCCAAAAAACGGATCGGACTGGATAAATCCAGCGGGTACCCATCCGTTGCTCAGCCCTACTCGAGTGTATATCACAGTTGGGTCTTCAACCAAAGTCATAAAATTGGGCCTTCCAATAGAGACCACAGAAACGCCTTCTTGTAGCTGGGCTCCAGATTTAGCCAGCCCATCCGCGCTAAAGTTTCCTTCCCTGAAAATGTGTTCATAAGAGATCCCATTATATCTCGCAGTAGCTTGTAGCCATCTCGAGCGTAAGCGCCATGGGATATTTGAGCTACCAAGAGCCAAAACCACTGCCATAGAGTCTCAACGGACCCTAATCTTCACATAACCAAACTGAACTGCCCACTCTAAGCCAACCACGACTGCCAACAGCTCTGCATAATAGTTTTATTTAACTCCAAGACCCATATATATATAGTGCCCAAAACATCACATGCAGAATTACGTGCAACTACTCCCAAACCTGCATCGCCTGGATTGTTAGCAGCTGCCCCATCACATCATATAAAGACTTCATCTTCATTGGGTGGTTGCCATTTGATATCTACTGTCTTCATCACACTAGTAGTTCTTCTTGAGATTTTGAAATAATTTAGGACATTTACATCCTCTCCCGGACGGATATGCACATTAAACCTTCTTGAATTTGCAGCCATAGTTCTATAAATCTTGTTCTTCAGCTTGTAGAAAGGTGTATCTCTATCCTCATACCACAACTTGTTTCTCATTGACCATAGCTCAGTTTTAGGTGCCATGTTAGCTGTCAGCCATAGTCTTCTGATCACATGAGCTTTTCCTTTGGAGCTAGCATAGGAAGTAACCAAATATACATGATATCCATCTCCGAGCACGTTTAGCAACATCACAATCCCATAATATATGCTGCAAAGAGTCGACTCCCTTCTTGCACATTTTGCATAGTTTGTCAATCGAGTAGCCACATTTGTCTTCCACTCTATCCTTTGTATTACATCAATGCCTACAGAGGAACTTCCAATTTTGAGCAGCCAATTTAGGGTGAACATTCTTACCCCAGATAAGACTTGTACCCACCAACTTCTGAAATCTTTTACGAATTAATTCTCTTGCAGAAAGCACCGAGAATACACCATTTTCATCCGGAGTCCAAACCCTTAAGTCTTTTCCTCCTCGAGGTTGTGGAAAAGACTCCACATCAACTCCAGCTTCTAGCATGATAATTCTAATTGCATCAGGTATAGAACATTTTCCATTCACTATAATATCACTGACTCTAGTTGAAAAAAGAGGTCTAGCTGATCTGGAAATCCCCCTTTGCACAACAATACAAATATCAGTACACCAAGTATCAAAAAATAAAGAGTTATTAGCTCCATCACCAATTATTGTCGATGTGTGAGCCTCAACAATAGGATGAACCATCTTGATGCCCTTGAAAATAGAAGAATTTTGAAGCTTCCCAATTAGTTCACCATCCAATCGCAAATACTTGGCACGTAAAAACCTTCCCCAAATCTTATTAGAGTTTTTGATCTGCCACCAGAACTTCATAAGAAGGGCTATATTCATAGTTTTCAAGCTAACCAGCCCTAACCCCCCTTCATCGTAAGGACAACAGAGTTTCTCATATGCAATGATAAAGCTTTTAGAGAGTTTACTATCCCCAGACCACAAGAAGTTAGCAATGGCTCTCTCCACAACTCTTATAAACTTACTAGGCCATAAATAAACTGACATCACATGTATATGGTAGCTAGAGATGACTGATTTCACCAAAATCACTCTATCCTGGAAAGAGAGCAATCTGCCAACCCAAGAATTTATTTGCGCTTAAATTTTGTCACCAATGTGTTTCACATGTTGATACTTGATTGCTCCAGGCAGTAGTTGCACACCTAGATATCTGTCTGGGTACGTAACTAGCTCCATGCCCAGAGTTTGTAGCACAAAGTTTCGTCTTTCAACACTTGCACCACCAAAGTACACTTTACATTTCTGTCTATTAACAACCTGACCAGAAGAAGAGGCATAAGTGTCTAGTAAGCTGAACAAACTAGTGAGGCTAGCATCATTACCTCTGCAAAATACCATGATATCGTCAGCAAAGAAAAGGTGTGTAGGATAGACACCTTTCTTAGTGAGCATGTACTTCATCATACCAGATTCAAAAAGTTAGTTAAGTTACGGCTCAATACATCCTCCATGAGCACAAAAATAAGAGGAGATAATGGGTCTCCTTGACGTAACCCACGAGAGATGCTGAAGTAACCTTCTGGGCTGCCATTGAAGAGAATAAAAATTCTTGTAACTTCGCCCCTAACTGTCTCCCTGGAAAAGATGAGCTGTAACAGAAACCAAAGTTATATTAAAAAAGTGCCGACCTGAAAATACTCAGAAGAAAAGAGCACCAAAATTCTGAAAAACCATACTGCCGGAAAACTTCCAACACAAAATTCCAGCTCACTGTGTCAAATGCCTGAGCTATATCCAATTTCATACCTACATTGCCACCCATTCTCGGCTCTTGAAGCCATTTATCATTTCTGATGCCAGAGCTATATTCTCATGTATGTGTCTACCCTTTAAGAAGGCAACCTGATGTTCTGACACCAACTTATCGAGCACACTTCCCAACCTTGTTGCAAGGATCTTAGTAATAATCTTAAAGAAGAAGTTACTCAACCCAATGGGTCTATACTTCTTCAGATTATTAGTTTCTTTTTCTTTAAGAAGAAGTAGAAGGAAGTTACTATTAACCCCATTAGCTATCCATCCACTAATCCAACAAGCTAATATAGCTTTTACAAAATCATTGCCTATGATATCCCAGCAATGACGATAAAAACTACCCGGAAATCCATCGGGTCCAAGAGCTAAGTCCGCTGCCAAATCAAACACAACACGTTTGATCTCATCATGGCCTGGAAACATGTCCATTTCTCTTGACTCCTGCTCAGAAATTCTCTCATGTGCATAGTCAAAAATAGTATGAGCAACAGAAGTATCAACACCATTAAATTTCTCCTCATCGTACGTTATTGTATGTTGCTTGAGATGATTAATGTCAGTAATTACATCCTCGTTATCATCCATTAGCTCAGTTATAGCATTATCACTTCTTCTCATGCGAATGCTATTATGAAAAAAAGCCGTATTGCTTCCGCCATGATCGATCCAATTAAGTCTAGCTTTCTCCTTCAACATTGAAGCCACCACATGTCTAGCATCCTGCACTTTTAGCTTTGCAGCATTAAGAGCATCTGACAAAACCTCATTGTAAGGATCAACATCAGAGGACAATTGAGCTGCTTCAAACTCAATGGTAGCCTCCTTAAGCCGCACATACACATTGCCAAAAAATCCCCAGTTCCAAGCCTTCATAGCTTCTCTTAGCCTCTTAAGTTTAGTAATGAATATGTAGACGTACGTACCCTGAATTCTTTGAGACCAAGAGTCTGTCACCATGCGAAGGAAATCTGCATGCCCGTACCATATTTTCTGAACTCTGAAAGGAGCTCTAGCTGGTATTTGAAGCATAACTGGAAACCCTATCAGAGCAGAGTGATCACTCACTTCTCTTGGGAGAGCAATATATCTCCAGTTTGGGTACTTTTCTAACCAATCCGCATTTATAACAAATCTATCGAGCTTCTCTAGCACTCGGTTGTTGCCACTTCTATTGTTACACCATGTCATGGTTGTGCCTGAATTTTCTGGTTCAAAGAGACCATTGTCTCCCATCCAATTACCAAATTCCATCATAGAGTTTAAATCCGGGCCAGCTCTGGCTTCCTTCTCACTAGCCCTAAAGTAACAGTTGAAATCCCCAACTACCAGCCATGGAATGTTTGCTCCACCATGACATAACTGATTCCATAAATTTCTTCTGACTTCTTTAGAATGTCCACCATGAACAAAAGAAATGAAAACACCTTCATAATCAACAATAATGGCATGTTTTGTACTGTCAATAACAGTTGGAGAATGACAATCCTTTCTCCAAAATATCTAAGTATCTCCTATTTCCCTCTCATTATGAATTATAGTGAAACTGTAGTCCACTAAATTGATTTTCTTCACCTCTTCCGCTGTGCATTTAATCTACGGTTCAGACACACCAATGATATCAGGTTTATACTCATTTACCAGTTGCTTTAGATTGGACTTAGCCACTGGCCTAGCTAAGCCATTTATATTCCAATACATAACCCGCATTACACGAATATGGTTTCGGAATCCAGAAGTGAGATATGGCATACGAGATTTTCATATACAGAATCAAGTAAATGATTCAGAACTTCAGTATTCAGAGCCAAACCATGACGTAGTATTCGAATCTCGGAACATCAGTATTTCGAGTCTACACAACATAACTGTGAATCACGATCTCTCTTACATTAGCTCATACAAGTATATGCAATCAATCCGACAGAGCCAGACTAGGTAAGAAGAGATACAATATTGTGATGGATTAAATCTCGTAGTACTACCGAGATAACATCACATTGCTATATCCAACTCGAAAGGTTTTAGGAAAAACCTTTATATTAACTTAGAGACGGAGAAGACAAGAAGGCTCCAAGCAATATGGAATGTCATAACTTCAACTCAAATATCGCAAGCGATAAAGTGGAGTTATCTTAAAACACACTGATCACATGTGATCAAGTCATAACGTAAATCTCAAGATGAGAGTTATGATTATGTCTTTTGTAGGACAAGTGTAAAAGATAATGGAATCGTCTTATTTAGATTCACTAACCTCTTGAATGATGAAGCCGGATGTCATCGTTTAATCTTCAGTCTTTCTTTAACTCTTCAAGTAGTGATTCTAAATCCTACCAAAATCTTCCACAACCTAAAGCTAACTCTCTCATGACTTTACCTAAATGTGTGTTTTTTAGCGGTCGATTTTTGATCACTAAATTTGACAACTAAGCTTGACATACCAACACTCAGTGAGGTTGACCGAGTCATGCTCTAACAATGTCGACATCACTTCCTAGGCTTTGCTGGAGGGGCCATAGCGATCCTAGGTGGAAGTGGGATAAGGTCCAACGTGGTTCAACGTTCCGCATAAACTATCCTTACAGACGTGGACAAGCCTTATGTGTTAAGCTTAACTGAACACGTAGGTTCAAGAGACATTCCGAATCACGCATAAATATATACCATGGATGTACAGTGCATGATTCAAACGAGCAATAACATGTTGAATCTCCTGAATTCTTGATTCCAATGTAGATGATCACAGTAATGATATCCAGGAATTCAAATCAAAACATCAAATGAATATTTGATCGAGTAGTAAAATCATACAAAGATCTAATCACGTACAGTATTGATCAGAAATCATGTGTCTACTAACTAGAGCGACTAACCATATTTCTGATGATAACTCAAACAACTTAGTTGTACATTGAAGATGAACTAACTCAAACTTCAAACTGAGAATATCAAACTCATTAATTCGTTGAAGCACAAATCAAAATGATAGAGTTTGAACTTCGAAAACACGCATTCTGAGATAACCTTTTTAAGGTTTCGAAACCTACATACTGTTTGGCAGAAACCAGATTACGGTTTCGAAATCCAAAGTTCATTATATGATCAGAACCAAATTAAGGTTCCCAAATCAAGTTTCCATATAGCGAAACCAAAGTGAGCTTTCGAAATTTAGATTATGTTTAACAAAACCTTGGTTAAGGTTTCGAAACAAGAAACACATATTGGAGTTTTATCACATATGTTTAGTGTCGAACTTGAGAGTCCATGTGGTCAAGCACCTTTCAGCATCACACCTTTTTAGCCTTGACGCACAGGTTATATTTTCCGGTTCACATAAACCTTTAGGAAACCCCAGGGTCTTTTCGACCTTTTAGAACTCACATGGTCGAGATTCATTGATCTTGATTCTCAAGTCATTGTTAGCCAGCAAACATAGTTTCAAACTCATGTTGTCTCATTGGTCACAATATTTAGGTTTAGGACCAATAGCTCACGGATACGAAAACCAGATTACATTGAGGTTTCGAATATTGAAAATCCATAAGATGAGATAACAAGAATATGGTGTCGGAATCCCGAAGTTTAATATGGCATACGAGATGTTCATATACAGAATCAAGTAAATGATTCAGAACTTCAGTATTCAGAGCCAAATCAAGACGTGGCATTCGATGCTCAGAACAACAGTATATCGAGTCTACACAACATATGTGTGAGTCACGATCTCACTTACATTTAGTTCATACAAGTATTTGCTAATCAATCCGACAGAGTCAGACTAGGTAAGTAGAGACACAATACTGTGATGGATTCAATCTCGTAGTACTACCGAGACAGCATCACACTGCTATATCCAACTCGAAGGTTTTAGGAAAAACCTTATATTACTTAGAGACGGAGAAGAAAAGAAAGCTCTAAGCAATATTGGAATGTCATAACTTCAACACAACTATCGCAAGCGATAAAGTGGAGTTATCTTAAGACACACTGATCACAAGTGATCAAGTCATAACGTAAAGCTCAAGAAGAGAGTTATGTTTTTCTCTTTTGTATCACAAGTGTAAAAGATAATGGAATCACGTTATTTAGATTCACTAACCTCTTAAATGATGAAGCCGGATGTCTTCGTTTGATCTTCAGTCTTTCTTCAACTCTTCAAGTAGTGATTCCAAATCCTACCAAAATCTTCCACAACCTAAAGCTAACTCTCTCATGACTTTACCTAATGTGTGTTGTTTAGCGGTCGAGTTTTGATCACTAAATTTGACAACTAAGCTTGACATACCAACACTTAGTGTGGTTGACCGAGCCATGCTCTAACATAAGTGATATCTAATACTGTCACTGTATTATTCAATAAAAGATATTTTCATTAAATAACATAAGGTAAAAGGAATCAAAGCAAATAATACTCTTAAAATATATTTGAATATTTCATTCATCCGAAATATGGTGCTACCAAATATACTCCTTGGGATAGAGTTCATTTCGAATTCTTGTCCTAAATTCGAAACTCATTGTGAGTGTAGAAAATGCATTCTACAAATAAAAGCATCCTAAAGGTGAGGCTACGTAAGAAGAGTATCAGTGAGAAGTACAGAATCATCAACAGAAGCTTTAGGTTTATCACCATGCATAGGAGATCAGCGGGTGGAGCGTCAAGGACCACATTAGCACGCGATACCGCTGAAGCTACATCAATAAATACCGCTGAGGTTACATCAACTGCCGCTAAAGCTACATCGGCGAATATCGTTAGAAGAATGGAAGAGTGAATTGTGATCAGCGGGTAAAGAACACGTCACCGACAGAAAGCTGAGAAGTGGTTGAGCATTTATGAGAAGATCAGAGTGGTCAGGTTGTCAGAGTTGACTCGTTGACTCAGTGGGATCCGCGTCAGCAATCCTTATCCAATAGAAGACTAGTCCGCTGAAGTTAGAAGAATGGAAACCGAGGTCGCCGACTATGCTTGTTGGCGGAAGAAGACAAATGATTGTTAAGTGTTGGAATGCATCCGCTATGTGGCGCCAAGCCAAGGCCGGTGTAACCTAACTTTCCTAGGAGAAGACACACCATAGAAGAACTCTAGCATAGGATTCCCTTTGAGGGTAGTATTGTAAATTCTTCAAATAGGTCTCATATAAATAGCAATGTAGCCCTAAAATAAGGGGATGATCTCTACTACTTTCTCCCTCTACCTCCATCTTCTCTACTCTACTCAAGAACATGAAGAACACTTAAGTTCTCATGGAAATCTATGTAACAATTTCATCACAAATCAATGAGAAATCCTTGTGTTTATGTGTATCTTATGTATAATAACTTGGGTGTATTGGTAAAATCTCTACTTTGGGGATTTTACCAACTACACTCATCTTAAGATATTATTACTTCCAAATGTCGACATCAGCTTTGATAATACCAACACTAACTTCCTAATGATTACCTGAACGAGCCAATCCTATATCTTAGGTGGAAGTAGGATCCAGTCCATGACGACTCACGTTAGAATTACAACGAATTTCGGAAATGGACTAAGCCTCGAGTGTTAAGCTTAAGTGAACCAGTGGTTCAAAAACATTTCGAACCATACAATAATAGATATACCATTCAAAGTATAACGTATGATTCTCCGAGTAATAACAATGTTGTACCACATGAATTCCTGATTCCAATCATGTTAATGATATCCGAGATTTCATATCAAACACCAGTAGATACTCGATTGGGTGTTTGAACGTGTAGTATTTAAATAGATACGAAGATTAAAATTTAAACACTAATAGTGGGGTTCGAAATCATGTGTCTACTAGCATGAGCGAGACGAACCATATTTCTAATGATGACTCAACCCTACTTAAGTTGTACATTGAAGTTGAACCGATCAAACTTCAAATTTAGAATATCAAACTCTTTATAATTCGTTGAAGCACAAATCGAAAAAGTAGAGTTTGAACTTCGATATGCGTTTTCTGAGATAACCTGATTTAGGGTTTCAAACTCTACATATTGTTTAGCAAAAGCCCAAATGCTAGGTTTTGGATTCTAGAGAACATATGAACAAAACCAAAGTATGGTTTCCAAATCTAGATTCCACATAGAAAAACCAATTCTTGAATTGAAACTTTAGGTTTCATGTTCATCAAAACCAAATTTAGGTTTCGAAACGAAGAACTCGTACTTAGTTCGTCACAAATGTTTGATGTCGAACTTGAGAGTCCAAGTGGTCAAAGTCGTTTAAGCATCACGTTTTTTTGTTTTTGAAAGCTAAGGAATATGTCCCAGTCTAATAGACCAGTCACTTAGTACTCACATGGTCAAAACCCATTTTGGTTTCGATTATCAAGTCACTGTAAACCACACAAACATAGTTTCGAACTCAAGTTTTCTTTTGGCCAAAACCTAGGATTAGGTTTCGAACTCTTATTAGCTTACGGACAAAACTAGATTATGGTTTTCTTTTGGAATATGATTTCGAAATCTAAAAGTAATATGGATCTCATATGTCCAAAATACAATGCACGATTTCAAACGCTAGAATACCGATAGCTTTCGAACTCAGAAAAGCAGTACGTTCAAGGTTGTGAAATCGTGAATCGTAGAACGAATCGTTTTTCACTTTTGAGAATCGAATCGTGTATTGAAACGTGAATCGTAGATTCATGGTCAATTAATAAATCGCAAAATGGTAACATTTGGTTGGTAACTTTGATTCTAAATAGGGTATATATACTAAAGAGAGATAAATATTATCACCAAATAATGGTGTAGCATAGTGGTTGGTGAGCTTTAGTGGATCCCCTAGGTTTTGGGTTCGAATCATGGTACCCTTAAGTTTTTTCCAGCATTCATTTCTCACTGTTTGACAAGTCAACGATTCAGACTTGGTCAAAATGTCCGGTTTCTTGGCAAAACGATTCAAGGTTACGAATCAACTCGATTAGGTTGAAAAGTTGATCGAATCGTCCGTGTCAACTCGTGACTCGGACGATTTTCACAACCTTGAGTACGTTGGGTCTACACAGCAAAAGTGTAAGTCACGATCTCGATTACTTTAGTACATAAATAATACATACTAACAATCTATCTGAATAGACAAGGTAATTCGACACACAACAATAATGAATATAATCTCGTAAGACTACAGAGACGACATCCATATAACTGCTATTATCCAACTCGTAGGTTTTAGGAAAAACCTTATATCACTTAGAGATGAGAAGAAGAAAAAAAGCTCTAATCAATATGAATATCATAACTACAACATCGAATACCGCAAGCGATATATCGTGGAGTTATATGTTAAGACACTTTGATCCCAAGTGGTCAAGTCATAACTTAAAGCACAAGCATTAAGTTATGTTTAATCTTTGTTGCACGTGTAAAAGATAAATGGAATCGCGTTATATAGATTCATTAACCTCTTGAATTTGAATATCCTCGTTTGCTCCTCGATCTTCTTTGTATCTTCAAATAGTGACTCCAAATCGCTCCAAACATCTTTCACAACCTAAAACTAACTTACTGAAGTCTTTACCTAATGTGTGTTTCATGCTGCCGATTTTTAATCACTAAACTTAACAACTAAGCTTCACATACCAACACTTAGTGAGGTTGATCGAGCCATGCTCTTACATCCCTCACCCGCGGTAACTATTAGTCTCGTCCATAATCATGTCACCTAACACAGATTATCTTTGTGATGCTATAGTACTTCACAGGAAAATTTGACAACTGCAGTTGTAATAATACTAATGACAGATGAAGAAGATGAAAGCCAAGGAAAAAAAGCCATCACATACCGAGTAGGAACTTTAGAAGAAAGTAACACTTTTGGGGCTCCTGCTGCGATTAGATGACATCACCAGCTCAAGAAAAGGATCTTTAATATCGAGGTTGAACACAAAGCAATGATGGAGAAATTATAGTCGAAGAGACACCCAGAGAAACCAAAACAATGTGTTATGTTTGATGAAAGTGTAGAGTACTTTTACTTTTTCAAATAATTTAACTTATTCCCTTAAGGCATAGTTGGTTGCCATAACCGAAGACAATTGCTACAACTTTAGCTTTATCCTCATCCTCTAGTGATGAAAGCAATTCTCCTTTATTTCCTAATTATAATATTTTTGCTACTTACAATGTTATTCAGGTTCCTTCAATGGTTAGTTGTTTTTTTCCATAGTACAGTACCAAGAAAACGAAAAATGAAAACTAGTGTTATTCTAGCAACACTGTATAATTCTTAGAATCCAGTCATATATATGTCCGACTAGTCAAGTACAAATTGTGCCTGACTCAAATATTTTTTGAAAATGTATTTGACTCAAGAATCTCAGGATCAGATCCAATTATCCAAACAAACAAACAAACAAGGTGCATCACATCATAAGGCAACCCGAATAAGTACATTTTTCTCTTAAACAACCACACATAGAAGCAACCCAAATAAGTGCATTATTCTCTTAAACAACTACACATAGAGAAATAGAGGTGTGAAATTTCAACTAACCTATATCCTGGCTAAATTTGGCCCCATGGAAAAATAATTCTGGTGGATACTATGAAGTAAAATCGGAAAACCCCTTATAAAAAAAGACTGCTTTACCATTTCTCTATTAGTTGCTAATTAAGTGATTAAAGTCTAAACAAGATTAATTAGTATTAATTCTCATATTAAAACAAGATTAAAAATTATCAAACAAGATCAAACATGAGAATCACTCAAGTTTTTTAACCAAAATCTTAAATTTGAACAACACACAATTGGTCTATATATATAGACACTTAAGCCGATTATGCTTGGGTTCTCGAACAATCGGTTTATATTGGTACCAAAATAAGCAGATTGTTGTTAATCTACCCAGAAATTTGTACAAAACAATCGGTGTACCCATACACATTTATTGGCCGATACACTTTCAAGGTAAAAGTTCTTGAAAAATAATCGGTGTAAATTTATGAACATAAAGAACGATTATGTGTACACAGGAGATTCATATACTTGAGCATACTTAATCGGTGTATCTCAACACCATCATCAAACGATGTAAAAAATGGATTTTTCATGAAGGCTATAATCGGCTTTGGAAACCAATATTATAGAACGATTGTGTACTCTGACAATTGTTGGAGTAAAATTGCCAGGCAATCGTTCGATGTATACACCAAGGTAAACCGGTTCTGCTATAAAAACTGATAGAAATCTAAGTACACAAGCCACATTCATTCACATAAACTAGCAACCAAAGTTAGCATCCTACACAAACATACCAAATAAGTTTAAAGTCAACACAACCAAAGTTAAACAACATAACCAACAAGTGTTTTCAAACTATTTAGAGTTTAACCACGACCACGACCTCTTCCACTACCACGACCACCACCACCACCACGTTGTCGTTTAGGTCGTGGTTCTTGTGCATCCTCATGAGCAGCGCTTGTTGTGGCTTCATCCCCTCTTTTCTTGCGCTTTGGCCTCTCCGGTGGTTCTTGAGATTTTCCAAACAAATCTTCAAGTCGTTTATTCTCGAGGTTCAACAATTGTTCAAGAGATTTTTTCAAGATCCTCTCAGCCCTCTTATCTAGACCACCTTTCACAATCTCTGACTGGAACTCCTTGATCATTTTGCCGACTCGAGGTCTCTGTTTTCAATCATACAACATATACTAAGTACATATTGTTTTAGGTGTAAAACAATAATGAGAATATGAAGGGTAAAGTGTGAAGTGTGATGATGTAATAAGAAGTTGTAATGGTATTCGAGAGGTCAAGATCGAACAAGACTCGCCTAAACCAAGAAATGGCCGTTCGAGTATTGCTTCAGTTACAAGAAGAGGATATAGGGTTGGTTTAGGGAGGGAAGCAGAGAAAGATGAGATCAGAGAATTGCTATAATTTCTGTGATGTTGATGATTAAATTCCTAAAAAATAATGGATATTCAGTTCTCACTAGATATTGAATGCTGAATGAGAAGAGTTAATCAATTATCGATGAGATAGATTGATTATACTTGCACTGAATTAAACTGTTGAACTTGCTTGTTCGTGTTGTTGTTGTTGTTCCAAACTGGCCGAGTGACCTATTTATAGCAATAGCAATCCTAACTGATCTCGTAAGAAGTGGAAGAAGTGGAAGAGTAGGAGTGAGGAGTGAGTGGGGTCAGTTGTTAAGAATCTTGCGCCTAATAATAGGTAAGACTAACAACCCACTACTTTATCCCATCTTTCCAGCAACGTTCACACGACTTAGTGTCTTTCCCGTTGAGTGATTGAGCCGTTGCAATCACACGTGCCGTAGACCGCCAAACCAAAACCCTAAAGAATACCCCCCCATGTAACTAATCTTGATTCTCGTAAGATTTGTTAAATATTTGTTAAGTCAAAGATGACTAGGTGCAAGTCGTACCAATTACTGGTAAACTCAGGACTTTGCGTAAAGATAGAGATTAAGCGATAAGCTTGTATATCTCTTTTAGATTTGGTATAAGGATTGACCCGGGCAATCGCCATTTAAACCAATGAGATAAGTCTAAGGATTGAGCTATGCAACCGCCATTTAGACTGAGAGGATTTCAGCAACTCTCTGTGGCAATAATTAAGTATATACGACTTTCGATTTGCCATAAATATGAGAAATTGGTTTGTGGCATGTAATGCACCAATTCTCTGAGTAATGAAGACATATGAATGTCTAAAATAATATAAGTCATAGCCATGATCCATGATTAAGAATTATAGCACTGATTTATAGAAGCAAGTCCATAATCAGGAAAACAGACGAATGATGCTATCACAGCGTAGCCATCATCAAGAATGCATAAGCATTGCCAATCCAAGACCTAAAGATAGGCCATAATAATAATAAGCCATGTTACACAGCATAATAATCCTATTAGGAAGTTAGATATAGGATGTAAAAGGATAAGCCATAACATTATGTTATTTTCAGATTTCTAGACAACTTGCACGTCGTCTATTCATAAAATCACCCAGGCCAGCCTATATTCGGTAAAATACCGAAATTTTAGTATGTTATAGGGAACTCACAAAGGAAAAACTTTCGTGAAGGAAGCGCCCCCTAATAGTTCACGGATTGGGCTATAAATATCGTCCTTCAAGGAAATTCACAATCTGCCAGATTTCCGAATTTGATTAGGAAACTAGAGTATTATGGACTCAATAAAATCCATACTCCTCTAGGACATGGATCAGTGGGACCCATATATAGAGGGGAGGCTAGGGAAAGATATACTCTAGATCTAAGAGAGCAAAGATAGCCGTGAGGGAGAGGACGGCCATGGACCTCCATGAGTACAAGCGAGAGAGAGCCATAAGGCCTCCATAAATTAGGCTAAGCACGGCCATAAGGCCTCCAAATATTTGGCCAAGGCACGGCCTTGGGCCTCCAAAGATTTGGCCAAGGGATGGCGTGGGCATCCAAAGACTTTGGCCAAAGAGTGGCCGTGGGCACCCAAAGATTAAGCAAGGGAGATGCCGTGGGCATCCAAGAAGATGGCAAGGAGATAGCGTGGACACCCAAATAGTTTGGCCAAGGCACAACCTTGGGCATCCAAAGACTTAGGCTAGGGATGGCGTGAGCATCCAAGGAGCTAGGGCAGGGAATGGCCGTGGGCCTCCAAGAACTAGGCAAAGGGGAATGCC
>JAJJMA010004841.1:0-17292 GCA_023529015.1 Papaver nudicaule
TAGAGAAAGAAACATAAAGAATTTCTCCAGCCATATGGTGAAAACAATGTTATTGTCTCCTAAATTTAACTTGGAAGAACGAGTACAATATTGGAAGAAGATGCAGCAAGCAAAACAAAACTTAAGAAAAAAAATGACATTGTCAATAAAAAGTACTCCATCTGTGCCAGATTAATTGAGCCAGTTAGTTTTCATTTTAGTCTAAAAACTGCTATACTAAGCTTTTTCAACTCAATCCCTAACTTCTAATACTCCTTCCGTTTGGTTTTTCATTTTAGCCTAAAAATGAGCTAAAATGAAAATCAACTAGCTCAATTTATGTGGCACAGAAGTAGTATAATTCTAGCAATACTCAATGCCAGGAACATACCAATATAAGGGCATTACCGTATTAGTTGTTGGACCATAGATGATCTCCAACTGTTCTGACTCCACGTCGTAAGAGTAGTATTCATGGTCTTCGTAGTATTCATGCTTTCTGATACGCATGAATATGATTTTAAGTTTAGGAACCTTGGGAATTGCGAATAGCGATAAGTAGTCACATATCTTGTCCAAATTGACAAATGGGTGCAAATTCTGCAAGCGCTGTCTAAAATCAATGTGAAACCTCTCCACCCAATAGTGATCATCATCATCATAGCCGCCGTTTTTGTTCTCCAATGTCCATATCTTTAACGACGTATATGTATTACCGGTGCAATCCGATAAACATAATACTCCTCCCATCTCATTAAGATAGGCACTGCACGTTGATATTGGACCATCTTTGGGGAGTTTGATTCGGTAGAAAATTTCTTTACTAATATCAAGACCGAGTACGTATGGGTGATACAGATTAGGTCCGACTATCCAATATAACGAACTATTTAGAGAAAAAGAAGAGTCATATCTGTGACGCCACGATAGGGATAATTCCAAGGTACTTGGAACCATAATACCTTTCCATGAAACATTATTGCCTCCAAATTCTTCTCCAACAGTGAGGAATTCAATCTTTCGCAGTGGTGCATTACTATCGTAAGGTCCACAAAACACCACCTTGTGTTTCCTGACTATTGGGTCATAACACAAACGAAATTGGCAGAGCCTTTCATCGCCAGAGGTGAGATTATTAGTTGGTATGGGAATTTCAAATGCACGACAAGTAATCGGGTTATAAACGAAGTAACTAGTGTGAGATATGTAATCCTCGGAGGAACACCTTATAACCAAAAGACCATTAAAAGATTGTACAATCCAGTCATTCCCGTTGTACTTCGAAAATAATGGAAGAATAGTCTGTTTCTTGTCATTGGGATCATCAAAAACAAGACAATCACGATATTCATCAATACTGATAAAACCCGATGATGAAGCGGACTTTTTATACCTTTGAGAATGCAAAGCAGCAAATGATGGATCATGAGGGAATAAGTTGGACCAGTGTTTGCATACGCACCTGAATCGCATCAAACTCTTGGGAGGAACTCTTGTGAGTATATCATCAGTTATTACATCAGATGGAAGAGCTTGAGTCTTCTCCATTTTTAGGTTTAGGGTGGTGAATTCCACGAGAATATTAGGGTTTAAAGACTTTAACCTTGAACCGAGTTTGTGTTTGGCTAATTCGGGTCCTGAATCTGACCCGGTCCGAATCATATGTCTGATTGTCTGTTGTAGTCATCTGACTCATCTATTTCGCCCGACTTATGATATATGCCCACCGGATCCGTCCAACACCTGACTTTCCACCAGCACGTGGCGCGCGGTGATTGGCCCAAAAATGCTGGCGGACCCCCCTGCTGGCTCATGGTCGGGTGAGGCGGAAGATCGTGCGACTGATAGGCGTGCCACATAGCGGTGGAGAGAGGCGGGAGAGAAACCCGGGGGCCTGTAGCACTTTCGGTTTGACCCCGTTGTATAGAAGTATCCAAATTCAGTAGTCATCTGACTCATCTATTTGCTTCAAAAAAAAAAAAAAAACAAAACAAAACAAAACAAAACAAAACTTTGCCGGAGAGGCGACGGAGTGGAGAGAACTTTTGCCGGAGGTGTGTGGATTTCAATTGATCAATCCCCATCTTCTTCCAAAAATCTCCACATCCTTATATTCCCCTCCTCCTGAGCTTCCTTCTGACCCCTAAATCACCCATTAAACCCTCCCATTATTTCTGCCATTAATATTTTACATTTTTAGGGTTTTTCTTTCTGATGAACAGAAGAACATAAAAATGGTCAGAACTAGCCGCAGTCTTTCTCTTGACATTCAATCATCTGCGAATCAAGACTCACAGGGTAAGCTTCAATCTTCTGCTACTTCACTGGCCTCTTACAGGACATCCCGAGCTTCGGTCACCAAACGACGGTCAACAACTATTGGTTCTTCTTCTGGTACGACCCATGGAGTCTGTAATCAATCTTCTGCAGATTCAGACGTCCCTTCTGCTGATATTCCTGCCGCAGAAAGAAAACAGCAGAAACAAAGCTTCATTGCAGGATCGTCTCGTTCTGATGGCAGTCGAAAATCGAGCGCTGTTGCGGAAAATCAAGACCTGATTCAATCTCCTGCAGGGTTTAATCATGATAAAGAATTACTTTCCTGTTGGGGAAATTGCCACCCCTAGCGCAGCGGAATACAGGATCACAAGGAGATAAACAAAGATAAACAATAATAGAGACAGAAGATAAACAAAGCACACAACCACAACACAAGATATATGTGGTTCACCTTTGCAGGCTACTCCACGGCCAACACCACCAGAGAAACTTTATTATATCAAGATCATTACATGTTCTTCACAACTCCCACAAGAAGACCCAAACCGAAGAGTTACCAAGATGTACATGGGACCATTGAGAAACCTTAGAAACCAACTCTCTAAACCATTCTCCAAACCATCCTCATATATCTTATCTTCTACACCTTCTTCACAGTTGCCGATAACATAGGAGAAACATGGAAACACTCTAGAAACCCGGTTTAGGGCAAAGCCCTAAACCTATACACTAGAACACCAAACCTTCTCTCTACAAGTTTCTCTCACACCAATTTTGACCTTCACGGTAGCACCGACCCTTCCTAACAAAGAGACCAAAAACCTAGCACAGGGCTTTACCACTCTTCTAGGATGGATTATCTCACACCCACAATTCTAGTCCTATATATAGAGAATACAAACTTGGCCACCAAGTATTAGTCTCCAACTAGGAAACCCATACTTTTTCCTAATTCACTCCTAATTATATTAGATAACCGAACTTAACAAGGAAGCGGGCCGAAACAGGAACCAGATTAAACTAGGAAACCACCGTATTTCCTAACATTTCCCACGGGGATAGTGACCTGATTCAATCTAAGGTTCAATTTTCTGCAACTCTACGCAGTGGTTCTTCTCAGGTGCCGACGACCTGTGTTCATGGTGCTTACCGGCGGAAGAAGCCACCTGACCATGCCAAGCCTCATGTATCCTCCACGACTGCTAGTATTCAGTCCTCTGCATTGAAATCATCATGTACATCACCTTTTCAATCCTCTGCACGTCGCTCCAAATGCGTTTATATTCCAAAAATCTCCACAGGTGGATTACCGGGAACCATGGCTTCTCCTGTTGGTGGTGATATAGCCCAACCTGATGATGTGCGTGTTTTTCAATCTTCTGCACTTACTTCCACTGATGTTGGTGATCGTCTACGCGTTTTTGCAACACCTACATGTTTGCAAGTCCGTCCCGCGACGACGACAACAACACTTACAAGCCATGCATCCCATGCTGCTAGTGTTCATTCTCCGGTGTGTAATCTTCAATTTTCTGCAGCTCCCACGGCTGTGTGCCATCCTCAATCTTCTGCAACTCTCATGGCACCATTTGAAGCCTTGGAAACATCTCACCTTACTTCGGCTTCCGGCGTCACAACTACATCCTCCCATGGTAGTGGCTTTATTGCTGATAGCAACACTAATACAACAGGGTCAGGTTCAGCAGCTATAGACCCCAGAGCTAGCAAATATCGATGTCCTACAGCAGCAGCGTCGCAGGGTGCCAACCACGTTCTTACGGATGCAGCTAAATATGATTGCCCCTTGCAAGGCTTTCATGGTTGTAAGAATGGGGTCGGCGGCAGAGGTTACAATTTAGGGTCGTTGATTCAACATTTGGACCATAAGCACTACCCAGATGCCGTGAGAAAATAATGGTGTTGTCAACTTATCGCTAACAATTATAGCGTGTTCAAGGCATGGGAGCGCACTTTACGGGAAATGCACATGTGGTTATTCCCTCCTTGTATGCGTCTAGTTGCTTGGAGGAATCCTTGTAAGCGACATAATGGAGATATTACTCTTCGTCCGTGGAATGGGGAAGGGGTCGATTTCTTGGTGCATGGAATCCATTGTCCAGCTCCTGCTATTGGGGACAACGTAGGCCTTATTGATAATACTGCAGCTGATACCGCGCTTAGGTTTGATCTTGAGTTGCTGGACAAGGTACTACAGAGCCAAATCACTACAGTTTCCAGCATTCCCGCCAAGTGTAAGCTTCACTTTGCCAGAACTTTTAACGATGTCATTCAGAGGGTTGTTCACAGCCCCAACGACATCTCCCTGTGGATTCAGATGCTTCTTTTTCCTATCTGTACTCTTCGCATTTACTTCCCCCAAAGTAGTGAAAAGGAGAGGTCTGGCGACAGGAAAAAGCTACAGATTGCAGCGATACATCATGCTTTGAATCGTTGGTCTGAACCTAATGGTTGTGCTACCTTGCTTCACAGAGCTTTAGAGGAGCAAGCTGCTCTACAAGAGTTGAGGCGTGATAACAAAAGGAAAAACCATGTGAAGACGCAAGAGGATCAAGAGGCTGTTAATGTACGACTTTGTCGTAAGAAGTTGGGTTACGGGTTATACACTGCTGCAATCCGTACTTTGACTTCTAATGGGGTGGCTCCTTCCAACTCAGGGACTTTGCAGGAGTTGCAGGCCAAACATCCGCATGCACCTCCTCCTTTTATTCCAGCAGAACCTTTATCGCAATCACCTTTCGTTGCATCTAAGGACTTGGTTCTGAATAAGCTGAAAAGCTTCCCCAGAGGGACCTCGTGCGGAAGAGATGGTCTTCGTGCCCAACATTTGCTTGATGCTTTGAGTGGTTCTGCTGCAGCTGTGTCAGATGACCTCATCAAATCTATTACTGAATTGGTGAATATATGGCTTGCAGGTGGTTGCCCTTCGGTTCTAGGGGAGTTTGTTGCTTCAGCTCCTCTTACTCCCTTGGTCAAGCCCGGAGGTGGCATACGTCCTATTGCTGTAGCCACTATTTGGAGACGTCTAGTTTCTAAAGTTGCTGCTTCACATGTTGGTAAGGGGATGGAGAGCTATCTTAGTGACTATCAGTTTGGTGTCGGGGTTCCCTGTGGTGGAGAGGCAATTCTTCATGCTGTTAACAGGCTTCTTGAGACAAAGAGCGACTCGACATCTACTTCGATGCTTCTTGTTGATTTTTCTAATGCCTTTAATCTTGTCAGCAGATCTGCAATGATTCAAGAGGTTCGGAAACATTGTCCTTCGATTTCAAGGTGGGTGGAATTTTGCTACGCAAAACCTGCTAAGCTATATTATATGGACAATACTCTTTCGTCTGCTCAAGGAGTACAACAGGGTGATCCTCTTGGTCCTATGTTATTTGCCTTAACTCTGCATCCTTTGATACATAGAATCGCGGAATTATGCCCTTTGGATCTTCAAGCATGGTATTTAGACGACGGGACCCTAGTCGGTGACACACTGGTGGTGGCCAAAGCTTTGGAAATTATTCAGCAGGAAGGCGTTGCTCTGGGGCTGCACCTTAATGTTTCCAAGACTGAACTCTTCTGGCATTCGGTTGATTGCAGGGGGTTAGTTGAGGGGGTTGTTACCCCTGATATATGCCGGCCTACTCAGGGTGTTAAGCTTTTGGGAGGACCTGTTAGCCTGAGCCCCCAATTCTGCAGAAATTTGGCGGTTAACAGGGTTCGTAAGACCACTGAACTGATTGATGCTATTCAGAAGCTTAAAGATCCACAGGGTGAGTTGTTACTGTTGAGGAATTGTTCTGGTGTCTCGAGGTTATACTTTGCTATGCGAACAACTAGACCTGAGTACTTAGATAAGGCACAAGAGGCTTTCGATGATCATCTAAAGCAGTTTCTTCGGAAGCTTATCACAGGAGATGAACCGGGATTTGGTTCGCTGCAACATAGGATGGCTACACTCCCCATCAAGTATGGTGGGCTGGGAGTGTACACTATGGAGGACACTATGCAGTATTGTTATTTGGCTTCGTGCTTTCAGACTAGATCTCAGCAGGAGAACATTCTGAGACATTCTGGTGTGTCTGGTTTGAGTCCTAGTTTTGAGCGTGCGCTTGTCTCCTACAAGCAGGTATGTGGTATTGAGAATTCTTCATTGTGCATTGAGGACATTGCCCCCCATTCTATGAGCTCTTTGGCAATCAAATACTTTGATGCTGTGAAGAATGATTTACCTAACCGGTTTGTTATGACTAAGAGGGATTCAGCCATGTGGCAGTGTAACAGGATCAAGCATGCGCAAGACTACCTGTTGGCCATTCCGATTGAGGGGCTCAATCAAAAACTTGTGTCTCGACATTTCAGAGCTATCTTGCGCTATAGGCTTGGGATCCCTCTCTTCGAGGAAGGAGAGAGTTGCACCAGTTGTGGTAGGGAGATGGATATTTTTGGGGACCATGCCTTGCATTGCTCGAGTGGTATTGGTCTCAAGTATAGACATGACCCGGTTCGTGATACCTTTGCTGATATTTGTTATCGTGCGGGTGTCTCAGCTAGGAAAGAGGTTGATTTGGGGTTCCTCTCGGATACCGGTGTAGCCTTGAGACCTGCAGATGTCTTGGTGTATAACCGGGATAACGGACATGATGTGTGTATGGATATCACAGTTGTTTCACCTTTTACAGGCGCTGGGGTGCGTGCTTTTGTTCCAGGCAAGGCAATCGATGATGCTGTGTCATTCGCAAAAAAGACAAATATCTAGAGAAATGTACTGCTCAGGGATTTGGTCTTGGTGTGCTTGTTTTCTCTACCTTGGGGGAGTTGGGTAGTGACACGGTGGAGTTCCTGAAGAGATTGCGCAACTATATGGCTAGCCATGATGGGAACATTGTAGTTGGGGATTTTCTTTTCCATAGGATAGGAGTTGTACTTCAAAAAGGGATTGGAGCTCAGCTTGTTGCCAGGCTTCCATCCAATTCTTGTAAGCTTCTTTCAGTTGATGATGATTAATAAAATCCTTATTTGAAAAAAAAAAAAAAATCTGACTCATCGATTTCACCCAACTTATACACCAAATCTTTAAAATGAATGTCCTTGAGAGAGCTGCAGAAGGAATTGCCCAGTATAAGCTTTAGCATGCAAAATGAGCTTCTCCTCAGTCCTCTCTATCTCCTTGAAAATTCGACTGTTGCGATCATTCCAAAATACTCCAACAAATGATGCAAGGGATTGTGTTGCACAAAAACCTCCGTACATTTAGTAGAATCATCTCTATTTATCTCAAGAATTTGTCCTTGGCTTGAGCATTGAACACCCAACAGCGCGCTAGCCCGAAGCAAGTCATTGAACACTCCATGAGTACACATTTCCTGACCTCCAACCAGGGGCGGAGCTAGAAGGTTTTGGTTGTGGGTGTGACATTTTTCTTAAAAATGACATACAAACGGTATTTTTGCACATAAAATGTACATGAACATAAGACACATTTGAATACATACTATAAAACACATGATTTCAATCTTCCCTTAATATTTTGCACCCACACTTAATTTTATTTACAAATTAAGAAGCCTATTATAGCTAAAAATGAGATTCTTGTGGGTGCATATGCTCCCACATGAGCCCACTTGGCTCCGCCCCTGCCTCCAACCTGAACTTAATTTTGGTACTTCTTGATGGGGCAGATTCTCAAACTTCTGAATATTGGGGCATATCTCCAAATAAGTGGTCGATTTTGGGGCATATTCCCCATTTTCCCCATTGAATTTTGTAGTCCTTGATACAAGTTTGTTCTGTAGTAGGGTCATGCCACCAGTTTGAAATGTCAAGTTAATTACACAGGTTTATTTTGTAGTCCTAATGGTGCATCATATATTGTCCCCTTGTATGACTACTTTCGGTGGGTTTGCATTTGCAAGAGCACAAACAATTTGCAAAAATATTCTTCAATAAACATATACTTGGTAGTTTGAAGCCTCCATATGCATGCCCCTAAACATGCACCCTATGTGCGTCAACTACTCGATTTATTACTAGTAGTATAAAATGTGAATCTTGTAGTCGCTCTGACTCTGATGAGATAACTGGATTTTATCTGTTCGTCGATTCTCTCAACCATGGTCGTTCTCGTTGTTGCTACTTTATCTTTCTTCTCCATCTTCAAACCAATCACTCGCGTCTCAATACCTCAATGAAAACTCTATACTTGCTCGTGATCATCATGAGAAAAACATCGGGTTCACATTACCTCTATTTCCGGCCTTGCTTTTTCTTTTCTCCTCGCCTGTCTTTCTAATGACTTATCTATCTACACTCATTAGATACAATATTCTGATAATTTATGGTCAACATGCACCACCTATGATTATGAAGACTATTCTTTGGCAATCCAAGTGTATAAATTTTTTTTTTTTTTTTTTGAGGCGGAAGGTTAAAGCTTTATTGAGAAAAATAAAAAGAGAATACAAGAGAAGAGATCGCCTAAGCGAGTCACAGGAAAATACAAGGGAAACTACAACAAGATGCACCAGTTAAAGCCCTGGTCCCTAAGACAATGAAACAAATTTCAAAACGGAACCTATCTGTATCAATAGCTAAACAGACCCAATTGTTCAACAAAGACCAGAAAACAGAAGGCTAAGAGCTTCTCTTTTTAGTCAGAGATCTCAAACCTCGTCCCAAAGGCTGATTGCTGGAGCTTCCATCTTCCAAGTGTATAAATTGCCTTGCGATATCAGGCATTTTAGTGTATAAGTACGATACGAGAGGATACAACTAGTCAAAATTCCTCCTCCTTTCAAGTTATGAAGATGAAGATGGCTCAGAAGATCATGGTGCTACTAGTTATCGTGCTGCTGAGTTTCGGTTCGTCAGTAGAATCCCACTCATGTCAGGCAATCTTAAAGGAGATTGATGTGGCATAAGTTTGTGGCCCAGAAGAACTTTCTCTTAAAAAATCAAAATCTGCTTGACAAAATACTCATTCTTTTAGAACCACCTTAACAGTTAACATCATCTAGCTGCAATCTGAAATTTGTTAAAAGAAAAAATCCCCATTTTCATTTCAGCAAAAGTCTTTGGATCAACCCTTTGATTCTTATCGTTACAATCTACAATCAAATGGCTATTGCAGTACTAATAACTCATCTCGTTTCATGAATTGGCAAATTGTGCATGATATAATCATACACGATTCATGCCAAAAGCAGCTTCATCTGACTACAACAATATCTTAGATTGGCATGACCGGAAAGCATAATAAGTTTGTGAACTGAGCAGAAAACTTTTAAAAGGTGTCATACGTTTGCTTTATCAATCCATTCAGAATAATATAGGCATGCCAGAAGGTACTCAAATTATTACATTCAAAATTTCAAAACTTTCAAAGTTCACCAAACCCGAAGTGTGTGCCTCAGGCCAAAAGTCGCACTAGTATGACACACAGGTGTAAAAGAAGTGTAATAAAAATAGTTTTGTTGGCGGTTGTTACTTACTACTAATAGTTTTGTTTAGGGTTTACAAACAATTCTCCTCAAGATTGAGAGTTTCAGTTACGTACCTAATGCAATGCAGCGTTTAAGAGGGTGTATGTCTTTCCATCTAGGGGTGTTGAGATTCTTAGAGTGAGTGAACTCAGCACAACATTTTGGGTTTTTGTTCTTGAGAATTCCATTTGAAGACATCTCTACACTCAAAAGGTACTTCCTTTTTCCATCTTTTTTACTTGTGGGTTTACTGTTAATTGTTTAGGGTTCACAATGGAAAAAACAAACAATGCATCCTTATATTCTGATGGGGAAGATAGAATCAGTAGGTTAACGGATGAACTAATTCATTACATCATGTCTTTCCTTGATACTAAGTATGCAGTCCAGACATGTGTTTTGTCCAAAAGGTGGATTCATGTTTGGAAATCTCTACCCTATCTGAACTTTTATAGGAAATCATTCTCAGAAGACAAAAAACATAGTTTCATAATGTTTGTAGACATGGTATTCATTTCTCGCAGCAAAGACATTGATGTTCAGAAGCTTAGTGTGGATTGGGCGGACTCTGGATTTGATAATACGGTGACACTGAATGTTAATAGATGGAGTCTTCATGCCATTGAGTATAATGTTCAAGAAGTAAATATTGTAATCGACCAATTGCATAATTCGGCATATGAAGTTCCTCACCGTCTCTTTAATTGTAAGTCACTGCGAAAGCTGGAAATACAAGTGTTCGCTAGTGCTGGATATGTAGATATTATTCTGCCTAGATCAGTGAATTTACCACAGCTTACAGAACTGACTATATATGGATTATCGATCACCAATCTAGAATTATCTAAAGAACTCTTTTCAAGTTGTCCAGTTCTTGACACGTTAAGCACAGTTGGGTCCGTAGTACAAACTGATAATCTGAGGAATTTGATTGTTGATTCTCCAAGCCTTACGAGTCTTGCATACCTTTGTTCACATAGACATCTTTTGCCGCAAAATGATACTATGGCTAACGTTATCAAGTTATGTGCTCCAAATCTGGAACACTTCAGTTTTAGTTTCTTGTTGACACAAGATTATTCTCTACAAATCTGTTCTCCGCTGACCAGGGCAGTTTTTTTCGTGAAACTCGATGCCAAAATAAAAGTTGAGGATGCAGAAACATATGAAGAACTGCCTTGGATGGAAAAAGATGTGTATGCCAGACGTGTGGTGAAATATCTGGGAGCGGTTTCTATGGTGGAAGATTTGGGATTATCAGCTGGATTCCTTGAGGTATGGGTGCTTCCTTTCTTCCATGAGTACATCTTGACATATATGTAGAAAGGGTTTAAGTATGCATGTTTTACTGTCTGGTCAGATGTAGTGAGAAGGTCATGTATTTTAGCTGCTACACTTTTTGAAAATATTTCCTTTTGTTTCTCAAGGTTCTCTCACGAGCTCCTGACTTATTAGACTGCCAACCATCTCGCCTATGTAACCTACAAGATTTGACACTGGAAATATGGTCTACAAGAGATTGCTTGCGGGGTGTAGCGTACTTGCTCAGCATTTCTCCTAATATAACTAAAATTCTCATTGACTCCAAGAAGGTAACATTTAATCAAGCTCTTTTTTCTTGTTAATTTGTCCTGCGATGCTGTATGTTCCAACAATTTTAACACATCCCATACGGCGAAATATATTTTTGTGTACCATATTTGGAACATCTGAGGTATTTCTTGTTTTGTACTATTATTCGTAAGTGACTTATCCATTGTTGTATATTGTTTGGATATATAGTCAGATTTAGAGGACATTGGGTATGATTGGGAAGCCGGATTTTCATCGCCAGAGATGTTGTCTCACCTCAAGTATGTCGAGGTTGTGGAAGCGAAAGGATGTGATGCTGAGCTCAAACTTTTGAGTCTTTTGTTGAAAAATGCAAAGGTTTTGGAGAAAGTTGCTTTATTCTTTGATTCTAGTCTTGGCTCGCCTGATAGTGATAGGGTGAGACAAATTAAGCGATTTAAGAAGAAGCTAAGAGCAGTTCCTACAGCTTCTTCAAGAGTTCAAATGGTGTTTAGTTAAAAGTTAGTAGTATGATAAAAGATTATCAGATGCAGATGCTTCTATACGCTATTTAGAAGCAAGAAAATACTGTGGAAACCTGAATATTGATTTATATTTTGCAAATCCAACAATGCTGATACAAGATTTTCCTTGCGGGATGGTGTTTGGTCCTATTGTTTTTGCAGCATGTCAAATAATAATCCATATGTCTATTTGGGACATGGTTGAGTGTTACTATCGCTGTCTTTCAATGCTAATTATATATATCATATCTTTTGTTTACTTTGGCTCTCAGTATACCTTTGGATTACACTAATCCTAAGGGTTTTTGGAAATCAAACTATAGCATTGTAAAGATTACAGTAGTTAACTTAGACTTCCATTAGGGGAAATATATTGGGTTTTTGGTACAACCAAACCAAATAACTGCTATGCCAAGCTAAGCCAAGGTTCCCAGTGGTTAGTGCAAAAAGTCAAATTCAATGGGAGTTCAGTTTGTACATATGGAGTCATAGACTCATAGCCTAGGATAGGATGCACATCCACACCCACTCTCTCCGAGTACAATTTCCTCTTGTGTCTCTTTCTGTTGATTTTGTCACCTAAACGGCTAAACCTTATGATGACATTGTACAATGATTCTACTTTTCCCAAAGTGCCTTTGATATTTTTTTTCTCAAACATCTCAACCAACAATGGGCCTAAAAATCTAGAGATTAGTAGAAACTATCAATTAGTCCTAATACGAGACTTTATATTTCAGTTTAGTCCTGTGAGCCAATCAAGATTATTATTTAGTCCTAAATTTTTTTGTTTGGTCATAATATTTCTATTTAGTCCTTTTTTTAATTGTTTGGTCATTGGGTGAACGTTGCCCACGCGGAGTGACATCATCATCATTTTTAATATTACAGAAATACATTTTTATCCTTTATTCTTTGTTCTTTATAAAACTAATGAAAATTTATTAAAAAAATAAATATTTCAAGAACTACAATTCGGAATTAAACAAATTTTATATATTCTGAAAGCTCTTGACGAGATCTATACAACGAGTACCAGTGTCACTATGTTTCGAAACATTTTTTTTCACGTTACCGGTGACGGATTTCATTTCAGAAAATGAAGTACTAAAACGGATTTCATCTCATACTATGAAGTGCTAAAATAGATTTCATCTCATACAATGAAGTTTTAAAATAGATTTCATCTCAATGTATGAAGTCATAAATGAAATTCATCTCAAAATATGAAGTGGTAAATGAAATTCATTTCAAAATATGAAGTTAAAAATTGAATTCATCTCAAAATATAAAGTGATAAATGAGATTCATCTCAAAATATGAAGTTAAAAGTTGAATTTATCTCAAAATATGAATGATAAATTAACTTCATCTCAAAATATGAAGTTAAAAGTTGAATTAATATAAAAAATATGAAGTTAAAAATTGAATTCATCTCAAAATATGAATGATTATTGAACTTTATCTCAAAATATGAAGTTCAAAATGAATTTATATCAAAAATATGAAGTTAAAGATTGAATTCATCTCAAAATATGAAGTGATATGAATTTCATCTCAAAATATGAAGTTAAAAATTGAATTCATCCCAAAAAATGAAGTACCATTACCAGTAACGTAAAAAAAAAATGTTTCGAAACATATCAACAATGGTACTCGTTGTGTAGATCTCGTCAAGAGCTTTCCGAATATATAAAATTTGTTAATTTTCGAGTTATATTTTATTTTATTTTAAAATGAGAGAAAAGATAAGGAAAATGAGAGTTATTATACTTTTTTAATAACAAAGGACTAAACAGAAAAGTCACTTTTGTAACAGGACTAAATGGATATAGATCCACCTAAAAAAGGACTAAACAGTTTTTTCCCCAAAAATCTAGGGATTTGATCCGACGGTCAGTACTCTGTGAGCTTAATATTGGGATGGGTAATGGGCAAAAGTGAGGCCAAAGAAAAAAATTATTTGTGAGAGACGGGATTCCCTAGATTTCTCCACGGTACACATAGAATTTTCCGGGTTTGCTAAAACCTTTGGTCAAATAACCAGAACATTCATTACAGTGACAAGAAATTAAGAAGTGTGCCCAAGTTAAAAGTAGATGCTTTAAGTTGGGGGGAGAGTACATTCAATTTTACTGATAAGAAATTACAGCGACTTCTTATCAAAGCTAAGCTGTGCCATTGTTTCCTAGTGGCTAGTGCAAATAGTCAAATAAACTTGGGGGCCATGGGTCCTAAGATTTCTAGGCCATGGGTTAACTTAAATTTGACTCACTACTCTCTCTTGATGTATTAGGTTGAGGGGCCCTTCTTGCTTTTATCACTTTGATCTGAAAACACAATTTTTTTTATCGGAAACTGAAAACAATTACTGGTCCATTAAATCAAGAACAGCGGGGGTCAGTGTTTAGTGCACCGGAGGGTAATAGATATTGATTGTTCATCAGAGTAAATCAACTTAAACTACGGCAATTCTATTGATACCGACATAAAAACTAGAAAAAAATCTCCCCACTGGCAAGATTTTTTATGAATAGTCCACTACTAATCTCAATGCACCAGTCACAGAGATGTCTATAAGATCGTAATGTGGGATTTTGTAAAGATTTTTTGGGTGTCAACGTACGTAACATAGAGTGATTATTGTTTAAACTAATCGAATTCAGATTTTCATGCGTGAACCTAACAACTAGCTAGAAAAAACAAAAACAAAACTTAAGATTACTGCTGTATTGTCAACAGATAAGAGCATCTATGATCAAAATAATAATAATGATTGGGTAGTGTGCATAATTTGAGCATCTTGGGGGTCTCCATTGATTTTCTTCCAACAATTCTCTTTTTATTTCTCTTCTCTGCATCCTCTCTACACATTTCTACCCCAAACAAGATGATCCAGTGGTACACCCTCCTATAGAGTCAAGGGTGGTGGTGGTGCTACATCACCCTCTGCATCTTCTCTACCCCAAACTCTCTACACCTAGTAGCTCTACTCTTTAAACTGCTTGTTTCTCTGTCAAGGAGACTTGCATGCATTTTATCACACTTATGTGCCGTAGATGGTACAATCTCCTGGGACATAAAACCGAAACTAGTCTACATCCAACTTCATTGATAAAAAAAAGGGATTTTTTATACATTACCCTTATTTGAACTGTTGCAACCTAAAGTACTCCCGATATTTTAAATTTTTCTAAAGTACCCCCGATATTTTAAATATTTCAAATATTTCTGTTTGCTTTTCCATTTAAGTTATCAAAGTAAATTTGACATGTTAAAATCGATTGTCAAATTACAAGATACCCCCGAACCCTCACCACCACCACAAGAGGTGGTGGTTGTGGGTGTGTGGGGGTTCAGTGTTTAGGTGGTAGTGGTGATAAGGGGTTCATGCGGTGGTGGTAGGGGGTTCAGGTGGTGGTTCAGGGTTCAGGTGGTGATGGTGGGGGTTTAAGTGGTAGTGGTAGGAGGTCCATGTGGTGGTGGTAAGGGTTCAGGTGGTGGTGGTGGGAGGTTCAAGTGGTGGCTGAATATGAAGGGTGAATTAGACATTTTACAAGTGCCACCTCACACTTAACCCCTCAAAATGGATGGAAACCGCTACAATGAAGAAAAAAAACGATCAATTTGAGGGTAGTTTAGAAAAATTTGAAAAATTGAGGGTACTTTAGGTTGCAATGAATCAAACATGGGTACTTTATAAAAAATCAGATAATTTTTTTTTCTGAGCTCTGATGTCAAGAATTAATGTTTCACCTATCAACATACTGCAAAAATCTAGCCACTAAAAAACAGACCGTAAGAAATAATGAAGTCCTAGAGCTTCATTCAATGACCCCCACTGTGCATTTGCAAAGCCAGAATTTTTTTCACTCCATATGATGTCATACAAATATTGAGCCACCAAACTTAGTTTTTGTATTTCTTGATGGGAGAGAACCAAATCTAAGTTGCCTTAAAGAGATGATGACAATAATAAGCGAGAAAATCATGTTATTTTATTAGATTCATGATATCAGCCAATTAACAAAACAACTACTCATCCTACATAGTACACATTTTCTTGATACCAAAAAGTCCTAGCAAAATAAAAAAATTCCTAAAAATCAACTTGAATCCTAATGGCTGATAGGCTGATACATTGATCATTACAAGAAGGCAAACGGACAGTCATACTCTCATCATGTAGTGGCTTAATCAGAGATCCAGACTTTTATACTTTCTGGTGGCATACCGATGGAAGTGGTTCATAAGCGAAGGGACCGACGGTGTAAAGAGCGAACAGAAGAGGTTTAGCTGGCTTGGTGTACCTCAAGTAGGCACCACTTAGACCGCCGTTCATGTGTGTTGAGTGTATGAACTTGGAGTTTGTTGGTGCCGACTGTAAGAAGACTCTGCATCTCTTCTGAGCACCATATTCGCTTACCTTCTTTGTTGCTAGGATGAAGAAATAACCATTCTTGTCTGTCGTAGCCATTATCTTTAGTGGGTTCTCTTTGGGTTTTCCGTGGCATACCAATCTCACCTCAGCACCTACAACAGAAACAAATAATGAGCAACCACATCAAGAAGCAAAAAAAAAATTTGCTTCAGAAAAAGTTAACTTTTTTACTACTAGAAGTCATTCTGAAATAGTATTGATAAACTAATTTTTGATTTTTTTTGCATCTAGAAGTCTAAAAGTTATTTTTGGATGTACATCCAGATAAGCTAGTTTCGATAGAGCTACATTGACTACTAATCAACTTATTACCTGGGAGTGGTGAAGCGTGCATAAGTGTATCGTGGCCCCAATCTGAGCATGGCTTGCCGTAAACTACACCTTGCACGGCAATAAGCCTTCTTACTGGAGCATAAACTGGTGGAGATGCAGCAGGAGTTGGTGGAACAGCAATAGGAGATGGTGCTGGGGAGTAAATGGGAGCGTATGCCGGGGCAACAGCAACTGGTGGTTTTTTCGGAGGAAGAGCTTTGCCGCCGATTACTCCAGTACTACTAACAGTACTAATAAGTGAAATCAAAAGCATCAATGAAACAAAAACCTTAGACAAAGCCATTTTTGGTTTTCTTACTAAACTATCCTAGATTCTATAGTTTCTGTGTACTGTAAAAAATGTAGATGCTAGTGAAGCAATAAATAGGCAAATGGAGAGTGCTAGTGACTTGAAGTAGTTTTCACGGCAGGATTCTTGGCGTTTAAACAGCCGGTTGATTTTTTTTTTTTGATCGGTCAAGGAGGAATTACATTGAAAATGAGGTACTTAAGAGGGGTACCTCAACCCAATGAATACAACCGGAAACAAAAAAGAAAAAGGAGCCGAAGGAGAATTCGGCAACCCAACACAAAAAACAACAAACTTACAAAATACGGAATAAAGAATCCCATAAAGCTATCACCGTATTTGCCGTTAGCTCCAACATCTTTTGTTGGAAATTTGAATAGAAATTAAGTTTAACTTAGTTACAACCAT
>JAJJMA010004891.1:0-10615 GCA_023529015.1 Papaver nudicaule
GTTATTCATAAACCTGATTATTGTCCCCAATCCATTCAAAGGATTTACCAAGACTTGTCTTGCGTTGGACTGATCACTTGTGATCTAAACTCAGGTTAACAGATCTGGATACTGATTTTTGAGATCGCCCAGATCTGACCATAAGACTCACGAGCCCAAACAAAAAGTTGGTTGTATTTCGGTACGTACCCCTGTTTTTTCATCGTTAAACGAATATTTTTTACCGGTCCCGGGGTCATTCATTTATCAAGGTTATACTGTAGTGTGTTACCATCCGGGTCCAGAAGCACTGATGGGTGTCCATGACCCACAATCTAGACTGTAGAGGCTTGCCTGGTCTGCCATGGTAATCGGGTGGATTGCAGGCGGTGCTTTCACTTTGAACGCATTATTTCTTAGTTACAACCATTTGTCAAGGGTTGTGTCTATTCATAAAATCCTTTCACTTAGAATTTGAATCATTGTATCTTAAGGGATACGAATCTTCCAAAGGGGTATGCTTATTCATGAAGGGACTATTTGTTGCTTTCCAAGAGTCACCAATCATGTATATAAACCCCATTCTTGATTCATTGTAAAATGAGAAAGAAGAGGTCGAAAAGGAGAGGAAAAGGAAGAGAATCAGAGAGAAAGAAAAAAGGAGAAGAAAACTAAGTAGACGTGCTTAGAGTTTGTTCTCAAGGATTTGTGCTATATCAATTCGCGTTCGTTGAAGTGCTGCGAAGAACACCAATGGTATTGTTGAATATTGGAGACATATGTCGTTCACTGTATCAGCATTAAGTACGGGGCATTAAATATCTTAAGTAAAGAGATTACTCGCCTCAATAATACTCCCAACTAAGTTTGTTAGAGAATTGTAGAATTTCTCTTTCTCATTTTATTCTTCTTGTTTTCTTGTTTTGGTTTCTAATAACCAAACGATGGATACATATGAAATGTTCATATATAAGTGGAACGTCGGCTGATTGACGTGTGACAAATTAGACAATTTGTTCACCATTTGAGAATCCTAAGATATCAAAGAGAAATTGTAACAATTACTCTATGCGGCATATGAAGAAATGCTTGAAAGGTATCTTACGGTTGATGTTGAAAATCAATGTGTGTGTTGTAGAAGAAATGCAATAACAAGGAAATCATCTGAATGAAGGTTGATAGGGAGATCACTACGGAGTCTAGCTTTGGACGCAAAGCGAAAAAGAAGTAGAGTGACTTTGAAATTTCCTTGAATATATACTTGTGTGGGTAGAGTGTATGCATTTCAAAATTGAATATTGTTCTGATCAAACAATTATTTGGGAAAACACATGATTTAGAATGATTTGGTACGTCTTGATAAATACATCGACGACAAAGAACCATAAATTAATTGCTCTTAAGCGCGCGCGACTAAGTTGGATTAGTGACTATGATTAAGAGAATCAAGTCAAAGACCATATTGCTTCATCAAGGGGAATGGGTTATAGCTTAACCAAAGGGTGAATTGCAATGGTAACCCAACCTAGTAGATTGGAGATCCCAAGATCTAGGTTCAAAAGGGACAACTAAGTTGTAAGATACTCGCCAGAAAATACTGAAAGAGATCTTTCTCTTTCCCATTCCTAGGATGAGAGTCAGTGTTGCCTTTCACGAGAGAGGGTAAGAATTTCTTTTAGACCGTGTTTGGCAACGAGGATATCCCAACCTAGGTTGGGTTATCACAAAAAAAAAAAACGGTTAAAAAGTGTTTGTGTCATATATATTCTAGGCTGGGACAGGGATAGCAAAACCTTCCGTAAATTTCGAACACTGAAAAACTAGGATTATGGTATTCTCTCCCATATACATGTTCTCCCCAAATCCTCACCAGGGTTAGAGCACTACTAATCCCTGACTCCCAGTATATTCACCACCACTAAACATGTATTACCATTACTAAACCCACGAAAGTTTTTTTTGTTTGTTCTTTACATAGATACTTCTTCCTCTCTCGCAGCAATAGCAAGTACCCATTATCTATTCAATATTTTTTTATGATTTTTGTTTGAAAATTATGTGGGTTTCTTGCTATTTAGGATTTACTTGATAATGTTAATGGAATCAAATGATAGACCACATATGTTTGATAAAATTCCTCAATGGGAAATTTCTGTTTGTCTTTAGCACGATGATGGTGATTGTTCATTGTTACTATTTTTTCATTTGTTTGGGGACGACTTTATCTTTCTTTCAGTGACATTAAGGGCTCCATGAAGAATTCTTCCAATAATAAAGCATTTGGTGCAATCCTCAATCAACAATTTGTGATCCAGCTTGGTATGCTCACTGCCCTTTGGATGATTGTAGAATATACACTTGAGCATGGCTTCCTTTCGGCAATATGGGAATTCTTGACGATGCAACTCCAGCTGGCATCTGTTTTTTACACATTCTCAATGGGCAATCGCACCTGTTCTTCGGCAGAGCCATTAATACTTCATAGCGGTGCTAAGTACCGATCAACAGGTCGTGGTTTTATTGTGGAGCACAAAAGCTTTAGTGAAAATTATAGTCTCTATGCTCGTAGTATAAATGTCTGATGTTATATATCAAGAGATTTGAGAGGACAAAGCAAACATCATTTACATAATAATCTAGTGCTGGATTAAATGCCGAACAAACACAAGTTAAATTAACCTAGGATAGGATATAATTTTAGACAAACAACACTAAAACTAGCCACTCTCAGGGTTATCATAAATAGGATTAAGATAAACCAATCTTAAATAAGTTTTCTCGTTTCCAAGCTCCCAAACAGACCCTTAATGATTCCTATAGATTAGTAAAAAATTATAGATTAGTAAAAGATTAGTTTTACTAATTAAAGTATGGCAGGTGTTACAAGGGTAAACTTTAAAACTCAAAGCCAACCTTGTACAACGGCACTACATCCACTAATGTAGCCTCAGCCTACTTCGCCACAGCCAATTCCTTTCAATTCCTTGACTAAACTCTATTTATCCCATACTAAATAGAGGTTCTGCTCACAATCACTTAGCCAAACTCCTGTCAATCACACATACAACAGCTATGCATACGCCTAAGCCAAATCAGATACAATATGCAACAACTCAGAACTTATGCCAAGGCCGAAGCCCTTTTTTTCTTTTCTTTTTCTGCACACTTGGGGTTACACAAACTCTCCTGGTAATGGTTACCCGCGCCATCACCAAGTCAGGCATATTTATAGCCTTACAAAGCTATTTAAAAATAACTGCCAAGCAGTTATGCATCTACTTTACACTGGGCAGTTGGCCTAACCGTCCAACCTGATCCCTATCCTTTCCTAAGCCTTAGGGGCAGTTCATATGCTCTAAGAAAGCTATAAAGTAAGCATCCAAACCGTGTAACCGTCAACCAACCGCTAGGCCATGCGCTGGACGCGTGCCATGGCTTTGCTAGGCCAATGATGCATTTCAGCCCATATGCATCCTTTTGGCCGGCCATCACCTTGATGGCTTGAGTGCGCATATGCAAGTCCCCAAACTCGCATATCCGAGTGCGCCATGCACACTGGCCTAGGCCAAACTCTCTTTGACCTATGCCAATGTCGCATATTAACTATGCCATTTGGCTGGAGGCTAACAAACCACCCCCGCCAACTGTATTCGACGCCCTCGTCGAATCCTTTGTCTTAAGGTAATCCTGAATTTGCTTTTGAAATTGCCACAAGTTAGTATCCTTCTCCCAAGAAGCTTCTGACTCAGGTAAGCCATGCCACTTAACTAAGTAATAAGTCCTCATATTCTTCTTGCTTTGCCCCTTCACTTGATCGTCAAGGATCTCTTCTATTTGCTTATCAAATTGCAACTTACAACTGGTGATGCTCTCCTCGATTCCTGTCTCGAGGCATCCAGCAGGTCCAGATGGAACTTCTTCAAGTAACTCACATGAAAAGTTGGGTGCACTTTAAGCCGTTCCGGCAAAATCAGCCTATAAGCCACCTTACTAACTCTTTTCATGACTTCAAAAGGTCCATCATACCTTGGAATCAATCCTCTATGCGAAGTCTTGCTAGAGATTTTCTTCCAAATCTGGGGCGTTAGCTTCAGAAAAACTTGGTCACCCACCTCAAATTCCATATCTCTCTAATGCATATCAGCATACTTCTTCATCCTCCTCTGCGCTTTGGATAAACTATCACGCGCTTGCTCAGTCATCTCAGTTTTTGACCTTGCAAGGCGGTATGCTGCTGGACAAACACCTTGCTTCTTAGCCTTAGGTACTTCATAAGGTGTTAAGGGTTGCTGACCCGTTGCTAACTCAAAAGGACTCATCTCCGTAGATGAACTCTTGTGCAAATTATAGCAAAACTGTGTCGTATCCAACAACGAAACCCAATTACCTTGGCTTGCAGTCACATAGTGACGCAAATACTCTTCTAGCAAAGCATTCACCCTCTCTGTCTGACCATCAGTTTGGGGATGGTTGCTAGTAGAAAACTTCAGTTCGGATCCAAGCAATCCAAACAAGGCAGTCCAAAAATTGCCTGTAAAACGCGAATCCCTATAGCTTACAATATCTTCTGTAGACCCCAATACTTGACAATATGCCTGAAAAACAGATCCGCTGCGACATCTGCATTACAGACTTTGGGACAGGGAATAAATGTAGCATACTTCGAAAAGAGATCAACAATGACCATTATCGAGGCAAAGCCTTGAACCTTTGGCAGCCCATTGATAAAGTCCATTGGCAAGCTCTTTCATGGCCTGTCTGGAATCGGCAAAGGCTGTAGCAAACCTGCTACCTTCTTCCTTTCCGTTTTATCCAATTGACACACTAAACAAGTCTTAACGTACATTTCCACATCTTCTTCCATCTTAGGCCAGTAATATGAACGAGCTATTAATGCATGAGTTCGTTCAATGCCTAGATGACCGGCCCACAAGGAATCATGCGTCTCTCGCAAGAGTTCCCTCCTTAGTCCCCCTGAATTGGGTACATATACTCTACCTCCCTTGGCATAGATGATCCCTTCATCTATCCAATATCGATGAATGACCCCATCACTGATATGTTTGATCAAGCGCACACAAGCTTGATCATTATTCGTCTCTTCTTTGATTCGAGGCAACAAATCAGCCTCAATCGTGGTCAGTGCTGCAACATACTCTGCTACCAACTTTCTGCTCAACGCATCTGGTACAGAATTAAGACTCCCTGGCTTATGCTCGAATTTATAATCGAAATCGTTCAAAAAGTCAAGCCACCTTGCTTGCTTTGGCGATAACTTCTTCTGGCTGGTAAAGAAGGTAATGGCCACATTGTCCGTCCTTATTATGAAATAAGTTCCTAACAAATAATGGCGCCACGTCCTTAAGCAGTGTATCACAGCCAACATTTCCTTCTCATGGGTCGTATATCTGCTCTCGGCATCGTTTAGCTTGCGACTCTCGTAAGCTATTGGATGGTTCTTTTGCACCAGGACTCCTCCCAATGCTCAGTCTGATGCATCCGTATGCACTTCGAACGGTAGGTCAAATTGTGGCAAGCGTAGCACAGGTTCTGTCGAGACCGCTTGCTTAAGCTCATCAAATGACCGCTGACACTCGTCAATCCATGCCCAAGATTTGTCCTTCTTTAACAAATCTGTCAAAGGCGCTACTTTCTTTGAATAGCCAACAATAAATCGCCGGTAATAGTTGGCCAAACCCAAGAAAGACCGAAGTTCTCCTAACTTCTTTGGCTCAGGCCAATCCATAATGGCCTCCACCTTTTTCTGGTCCATGTGCACGCACCCTTGCGTAATTACATGGCCAAGGAAAGTAATTGTGGTCTGGGAAAACTCACACTTTTCCTTCTTAACATACAAGCTTGCTTCCTTCAGCTTTGCAAATACTTTGCGAAGATGCATCGCATGCTCTTCCAAAGTCTCACTGTAAATGACTATGTCATCCAAGTATACGACTACAAAACGATCGATATACTCAGAGAATACGTCATTCATCAGGTTGCAAAAAGTCGCAGGAGCATTCGTCAAGCCAAACGGCATAACAAGGAACTCATACGAGCCATACCTTGTCACCATAGCCTTCTTGGACTCATCCCCTTCTGCTAAGCGCACTTGGTAATATCATGAGCGCAAATCCAACTTGGTGAAGTACTTAGCCTTGGACAAGCGATCAAACAAGTCATCCACTAGCGGAATTGGGTACTTGTTCTTCAGGGTCAGCTTGTTCAATGCCCTATAGTCAACACACATACGAAGCGAGCCTTCTTGCTTCTTTTGGAATAGTACAGGGGAACCAAATGGGGCTTTGGACGGTTGTATGTAGCCTGCATCCAGCAGTTCAGATATCTGTTTGCGCATTTCCTCGAGTTCTAAAGGTGACATATGATATGGCGCTTGTGCATGGGGTCTTGCACCAGGCACCAACTCAATCATATGATCGATCCTACGCCTTGGTGGTAACATCTTAGGCAGTTCTGCAGGCATCGTGGCTACAAACTCTTCCAAGACATTCGTTATTTCACCATCGACTTCCACTACCTTTCCAGGCTTAATCTCCACGAGTACGCCTAAGAAAGTAGTCAAGCCCTTACGTAAGCCTTCATTCACCTGGACAGCAGACAGACATGGCTTAATTGTCTTGTCTTGGTCATCTCTTTGTCTCACTCTTGGGACAAAGCATGGATATTGATGGTGCTGAATCAATATTCCATCTCTATGAGGAAGTGGCGACGCCTTCGCCGCGCAAAAGAAATCATTGCCCAATATAAGGTCATAATCATCCATGACCATCACTAGAAGATCTAGTTTTCCCTTCCATTCTCCAACTTGCACATCGGCATTGCGAACCCGGCCTCGACAACTTTGCGGTTCTGAGTTGACAGCCTTGATGGTACTAGTCGCACTAATGACTGTCAAGTTCAATGCCATACCAATCTCTGGATGAATTAAGGATTTAGTTGCACCAGTATCAGCCATTGCCAATACCCACTCTCCATTGATTCTCGCATCAATGTACATCGGCCCAGAAGACATCTTCTTCTTACTATGTGCCTTACTCCCAAGTAAGCGGCTCATGTTTTGATGTTGATCTTTACCAACATCACACAGAGCCTTCTCTGTGCCATCATGTTGGGGCTTCCCAACAGCGTGCTGAACGCTATCAACACTTGCAGCGTGACCAATACCACCCTCAAGTAAGTTCTGATATGTAGAACAACTTGATTCTCCCATCTCAAGTTGCTCCGAAGGCATCCTCCTTCGTGTTTGACTGGCTAATAATGATTCATGGTTGCTGGATTTGCACACCCTCTTTGCAAATCTAAGTCTTGACCCTTGTCCCATCCTTATACGATTATTGCCTTCCAAGTGTGGATCCTTTCACTTTGGATGCAATCTCTAACCGTCTCAAGAACAGTTCCCAAAGCCAATCTTAAGCCAACGTGAACAGAGAAACCCAACCTTGGGCTCTGATACCCGAATTGTCACAAGGGTAAACTTTAAAACTCAAAGCCAACCTTGTACAACGGCACTACATCCACTAATGTAGCCTCAGCCTACTTCGCCACAGCCAATTCCTTTCAATTCCTTGACTGAACTCTATTTATCCCATACTAAATAGAGGTTCTGCTCACAATCACTTAGCCAAACTCCTGTCAAGCACACATACAACAGCTATGCATACGCCTAAGCCAAATCAGATACAATATGCAACAACTCAGAACTTATGCCAAGGCCGAAGCCTTTTTTTTTTCTTTTTTTTTTTGCACACTTGGGGTTACACAAACTCTCCTGGTAATGGTTACCCGCGCCATCAGAAAGTCAGGCATATTTATAGCCTTACAAAGCTATTTACAAATAACTGCCAAGCAGTTATGCATCTACTTTACACTGGGCAGTTGGCCTAACCGTCCAACCTGATCCCTATCCTTTCCTAAGCCTTAGGGGCAGTTCCTATGCTCTAAGAAAGCTATAAAGTAAGCATCCAAACCGTGTAACCGTCAACCAACCGCTAGGCCATGCGTTGGACGCGTGTCATGGCTTTGCTGGGCCAATGATGCATTTCAGCCCATATACATCCTTTTGGCCGGCCATCACCTTGATGGCTTGAGTGTGCATATGCAAGTCCCCTAACTCGCATATCCGAGTGCGCCATGCACTCTGGCCTAGGCCAAACTCTCTTTGACCTATGCCAATGTCGCATATTAACTATGCCATTTGGCTGGAGGCTAACATCAGGATACTTTCAATAGGAGATCACCTATATGAGTGAGAAGTGTGATCGTTTCTTTGAGAACTATAAGGCTAAGTTACTCTAAAGCACTCATAGAATTCCAGTATCGTTCAGGGACGAAAAGAACACAACCGAGAACCGGATATGTAAGGAAATAAACTATGTGATATCTATTGCATCGGATTACATTATAAGGTTGAATAGTTCAAGACTTCAAGGTCACTACGCAACCAGTAATCCCAGTAGGTATTCACTAAGGAAGATTCAAGGCCAACAACCATCTTTCCTGATGCAGTGATGTTCTGCGCACAAACTCTTTGCTAGTGTATGCATTAAACTTGCATGAATTTCGATTCAATGTGGGGGATTGTTAGAAATTTGAATAGAAATTAAGTTTAACTTAGTTACAACCATTTGTGAAGGGTTGTGTCTATTCATAAAATCCTTTCACTTAGAATTTGAATCATTGTATCCTAAGGGATATGACTCTTCCAAAGGGGTATGCTAATTCATGAAGAGACTCTTTGTTACTTTCCAAGAGTCACCAATCATGTATATAAACCCCATTCTTGATTCATTGTAAAATGAGAAAGAAGAGGTCAAAAAGGAAAGGAAAAGGAAGAGAAACAGAGAAAAGAAAAGAGGAGAAGAAAACAAAGTAGACGTGCTTAGAGTTTGTTCTCAAAGAGTTTGTGCTACATCAATTCACGTTCGTTATTGGTGATCATCGAAGTGATGCGAAGAACATCAATGGTATTGTTGAATGTTGGAGACATATGTCGTCCACTGTATCAGCATTAAGTACAGGGCATTAAATATCTTAAGTAAAGAGATTACTCGCCTCAATAATACTCCCAAGTAAATTTGTTAAAGAATTGTAGAATTTCTCTTTCTCATTCTATTCTTATTGTTTTCTTGTTTTGGTTTCTAATAACCAAGTATTACGGAAGTTGTAATACATAGATGAAGACCAATATTACGTAGTGGTAACAAATTAGCAGAAATAATACACAAATTATATTATTGATGGAACCGGTAACGATGATGTTTTGCAACATTCTTTAACTCGATTAATCGATCCGTTTAAGGGAATTTCAAGTTCTAAACACAAAAATGAAGTAGACAAACATACTGAATTCCACCACTTATAAAATTAGTTTGTCTTTCACGATAATTATTCAGCCGTGGAATTAGAAAACTCATATGGTGGGGCATGACCAGTTTTTCACACCGGGATTAAGTCTAATTTCAAACACATTTCCTAGCCCAACTTGGAATAGGCAGGGGAAATGAGAGAATCTGCGCTTTTGGCCCGCAAGGGCGGAACTAAGCCAGGGGAAGTTAGGCTGTAGTTCCACCTAGGGGTGAGCATTTGACCTAAAATCCGTAGATCTAAACCGGACCATCCGTATTTTTGTGGATGGGTGTCCAATCCGTTCATTAATGGATTGGATGCGGATGCATTTTCTGAAATCCAATGAATCTTGGATCGGATGCGGATGCGAAGTTAAAAATCCGTTGGACATCCACATCCGCAAAGTTAGTAATTGTTATTCTTTGGTGTGACGATTTTGTCCACATGTATTGATATTGTGTCTGCTACTTCGTTGAAATATTGATATATACTCTCTTCGTTCCAAAATAATAGGCCAGTTTTACTTTTTCCTACTTTTTCCCAAAATTTAGTAAACTTAATTGAACTAAAAATATTTGACTTGAACTTATTTTTTTTTTGTTAACCCATGATACATGTCACGATAAACCAATCCTAAAAAAAAAAAACTAGTTTAGCTCAAATATTTTTAGTTCAATTAAGTTCCCTATATTTTAGGAAAAAGTAGGAAAAAGTCAAATTGGCCTATTATTTTGGAACGGAGGGAGTAAATTTCAAGACATTATTATATAGATAAAATTTATAATGTTATGATGAAATAAAACCGATGAGTTTCGTCACTAATATTCAGTAAAGGAGAACGTCCGTTTTTATCGAGAGAAAAAAAGGAGAAAGTCCGTAAATATTTTGCATACTTGAGTTAATAATAGCGACATTAGTTACGACTGTTCTAGATTTTATAGTATGCTAAAACACGGGATCTTCACCATATTTCTTGGTTGTCTTCATATTTTTTGAGTATTAGTTATAATAAAAAAGACCCATTGAATCGTCCGCATCCAATCCGTTCATCCGTGCATCCATTGGATGTTGGATTGGATGCGGATGCCAAAATTGAAATCCGTCATGTATTGGATTGGATGCGGATGGGCAAAAACCGGACCAATCCGGACCATGCTCACCCCTAGTTCCACTTCCACCCTTGGGAGTTGGGAAAACTGTAGCTTAAGATATTGGTTCTCTAGAAGAAAAAAATCTCTAGAGAATTTTTAGTCCTAAAACAACCCACCCTGGA
>JAJJMA010004904.1:0-11776 GCA_023529015.1 Papaver nudicaule
CCGGTGACTTATACTTTGTCTAAAAGTTGAATTCTGTAATATGTATAATGTATTCATGTAGCACGACTTTAAATCTTGGTTTCATAAGGTGCCAAGGCTTTGTAAAAGGTGCATATTGAAGTAAAGATACTCATTAAGTTAAGTGACCAGTGGTTGTTTAGGGCAATCGAATACATAACGGTGAACAACATTCTGTCCCAGTATTTTAAGAAGCTTTTGCCTCCATTGACTTTCATCTGCCTTTATTTTTTTGAATTCCTAATTAGCAATTACCAGGTTTAGACTAGCCATAGTATAGAAAATCCGATTAACCTGATTTATCTTGGGTGGGGGATACAGATTTGTAGTAGTATGTATAGTGTGAAAACTAAAATGCTGTGAACCAGCTAAAGGTGGAATAGAGTACCGATGACTTATACTTTGTCTAGAAGTTGAGTTCTGTATTGTGTATTCATGTAGCACTCATTTTTTTTTTTACTTGATTTTGCCACTGCCTGTTAAATTTTGTTTTCATAAGGATGAAAAAACAAGTTGCTTAGGGGTTATAAAATGTGCATATTGAAATACAGATACTCATTAAGTTAAGTGACCAGTGGTTGTTTAGGGCGATTGAATACAAGACGGTTAACGATATTCAGTACATGAAACTTTTGCCTCCATTGAGTCCAAACAAAAAAGTTCAGTCAGGAAACCATTCCTAGGAATTGATTAAAGTTAATTAAGGAGAAGTTACCTCTATTGGCCAAGGTATAGGTGTGAGACATTTGGAACCTCCAACAGTTAGAACTTTCTGACTGCACTGATTCTATGATTGTGCTAGTGTTGATACAAATAGAGTGGAATAATTTTGTTTCTGTTACCTAGATTTTTCTTGTAAAATTTGTGAAACTTACTTCAATTTTAGGTTGATAGTTTCAGAAATGAGGGTGTAAAGCCAGAAATGAGTTTCAGCTGCCTTAATTTTTTTTGAATCCCTAATTAGCCTGATTTTTTTGGGGGCTGTGGTGATTAAATGGGGACTGCGGTCCTCAAAAAGTCGTCACAGTAAAAGGCCTAAACCATGACGACTTTCACAAATTGTCACAGTAAAAGGCAAAAACCATGACGACTTTCTGGAGACCATAGTCCCCATTTAAACACCACAGTCCCCAAAAAAATCAGGCTAATTAGCCATTACCAGGTTTAGACTAGCCAGAATATCAAAAATCTTGATTAACCTGATTTATGTTGGATGTGGGGTGATACAGTTTTGTAGAATGTATAGACTATAGTGTGAAAACTAAAATGCTGTAAAACCAGCTTAAAAAGGGATCGAGTACCAATGACTTTTACTTTGTCTAAAAGTTGAATTCTGTATTGGTAAAAGTGGACACAATTCAATAGTTTCAGTCCTAATTCCCGATTAATTGGTAAAGGCGCGGCAGCTTTGAATCTTGCCTTATCATTCACGTTTCAACATCAGAGTCTATGTGGTGCAACAGGCGTGTAGCAGGTCTCTGCAAGTACAATGGTTCATTGTTACTTTGTGAGTGATTTGTAACAATGAACCATAGTTACTTACAGAGGCCTGCTACCAGCCTTTGCTAGTACTCATTATGTTAAGTGACCAGTGGTTGTTTAGGGCGATCGGATACAAGACGGTTAACGACATTCAGTCACTCTAGTTTACGAAGCTTGTGCCTCCATAGAGTCTGAACAAAAAAAAATTCAGCCAGGAAACCATTCTTAGGCATTATTTAAAGTTAATCTAGGAGAATTTCCCTCTATTGGCCTAGCTATAGGTGTTGGACATTTGGAACCTCCAACAATTGGAACTCACCTACTGCACTAATTGTATGATTGTGCTGGTATTGATACTAATATAGTGTGATATTGTATCATTTCATCCCTTTATTAGAAGAAAAGAAACTATTACAGCTCACTATGTCATTAATCAACAAAAGAAAAATTAGTTTCTAGGGTAGGTTTTAGGTACTAATTCTTCATTTGATTATCATTCAACTAATAGCTCACTCTCATATATCTTTATGTTTGTAACTAAAACTGAAATCTCCAATAAGCAAGTGGAACTTAGAGTAATAACCACATGCGAATACCTGGATAGAAACACCGAATCTTCTTTTTTTTATGGATTCTCTTCAACTGAGAATCAGCTGACACCAATAGGATTAAGGCATAACTTCGAACTTATTTGGGAGCATTATGTTTTTCTTAGCTATTCCAGCATTGAGTTTTCTTTTGGAGTGGAAAAGTTCTGGAATTTATTTTCAAATGTTTTTGTTGTGACAGCACATGCAAGATGAAGATTGGGGAAGGCCACACAAGAAATATGGGCTTTGAGAGTGTTGGAAATGCTTTGTAATAATGTTGGTTTTGTAGTAAACCCCACAACTTCTGAACTTGCAACTCTGTTGTTCCCATTCTGAGACCGAAGCTTCACACCCGGTTTGTGCTACATATTGATAACACAAAACACCTGTTGAAAGATGCTTTATGTTTTATTGATTGTTTCGTTTGCCTTTTTGATATTTTGTTTTGTTTCTTCTCGTTCCTTGTTATATTACTTATGATTGCTTTCTATTCTGTGTTGTAGTTTTTTTGCTATAAATTTTACTGACTTCTTAGATTGCTGTAGGCTGTAGCACTTGTATCTTATTTTATGTCTGTACAGCTTAGCTTTAGGAGTTTAATAGGCTGATCTCCGCTGCATAGGCAGAACCTTCACAACTTTCTTAGATTTGTCATTAAGATCTTCTTGAACTAGCTTTTGATGGGGTAGTTGTCTTCAGTCTGGTGTAACTAGGTATACAGGTCCATCATCTCTCAGCGTTGTCAAGAAGCATTATGACACGGAGTTGGGAGTTTGGTAAACTTTGAAACAGATAGCACGATATGTGTGGATGTTGTAGGTTGGATGAAACTGGATAAGCCTAATTATGTATGTTAAGGTTCTTAAACCTTACCAGTTCTGCATCATCCATGTACTTTGTAGTTTCGCTGAAATTTTATCCTTAATTTCTGCCTCATCATAATCCAAGAAATAATTCTATGTTTCTGTCAACTATTTTCAACATAGTAACATTTCGAGTAGGATGTTCTTCACAAGCATGACATTTCTTTTATGAATGTGGTAGAACTCCAGTGGTTTGGGCAGTCAAAATTTTCTTTGCAGATTATATGTTTGCAAGCATTTTTACTGAATTTAAGGTACTCTATTAGCTGTATTAAGTCGCCTGTGATTATGAATGACAGCAATGGTGGCCTTACTATTCTGCTTTCAAAATCTCGGGGGTCCTTTCATTTGCAGGGATCATTACATTTAAAATTTGTGTCTCCAGTCTCTTTAAACTGTCCAAAATGAACCAAATAAGTCAGGGTGAGACGTGCAGTCAGGGTGCAACTGTCGCCATGCCCTTAGCTGGCCAGTGGCTCCAGACCCGGCGTAAAGGAAGATGTTACATTACATCTTACATGACACGAACACAAAATAATCTTATATTTGCATATTGTAATAAGATAAGGATAACCGGTGGAGAAAAATCGTTGAAGACGAATGGAAATTTCAGCATAGAGAGAACACTAGCAACATTGTTGTTCTCCCTAACCCTCTCTTTTCTGGACTCTGTCTGTAATGATAGAATCTACAGCAAAATATTTACCAAGCAAGTCCTCAACTTGGAAAACCCGAACAATTAGATACCAGAAGAAGAAAAACAACATTCCTATTGTATTGTCGGTTTTGGGTAGCTGACCTTTTGTTGAAAGGCTGATTTAGGGGCCGGAAAAAGTGATAGGGGGACCGGGATTTTTATCCCTATCCTAGAGTGTGTTATAAGGGGTGTCAAAATGATATGAAAAGTCTAAGTTACCCTTTTAAAATAAGGATTAACAAAAACCTTTATCTTCTTCTTCATCGTCTTCTTCATCGTCTCCTCCCGTTGTTTAATTTTGTCTATGATTAAGTTTTTATGCTTTGATTCCTCTTTTGAATGGTTAAAAATGATAGTTCAGAGTGATTTTCGGCTGGGTAAAACCCTAAAAATCTAGACGAAAATTAATTATCGTCTGTGTCGAAAAATAAGTTACCAAATGTGTCACAACCAATCCAGCCGAAAATAGGCTTATTTTTTAAAAAGCTAGCCGAAAATTTACTGTACATCGTCTTCTTCTATTTTCGGCTGGATTCTGGGTTAAAATTGAGCCGAAAATAGGCTATGGAATCACAAAATCTAATTTTCGGCTGGGTGAAACCCTAAAAATCTAGACGAAAATAAATTATCGTATGTATTTCATGCAACAAAACCAACCGAAAAATAAGTTACCAAATGTGTCGCAGCCAATCCAGCCGAAAATAGGCTTAATTTTGAAAAAGCTAGCCGAAAATTTACTGTACATCCTCTTCTCCATCGTCTTCTTCTATTTTCGGCTGGATTCTGGGTTAAAATTGAGCCGAAAATAGGCTATGGTGGTGGTAGCGGCGCTGGTGCGGTACTGGTGGTGGTGGCGGCACTTTGAATAGTTTAACAACTAATTTAAGTTTAGTTAAACTAATCTGATTCATTAGTTCTAATTAAATAGGGATATTTTGGTATTTAAGAAAATATGTCGGATAAGGGGTTTTTGAAATAGCTTAGAAATAACTCTATTTTGATTTATTATCCGGTCCCCTATCACTTTTTCCGGCCCCTAAATCAGCCTTTTTTTGTTGGGCCTAATTAGAAAAAGTTGGGCTTCAAAAATTATCAAGATCGTATTTTGAAACAATCGTGATAGGCGTCTCGCTAAATCCTCGCCACTTACTCGCGAGCTGAGGTGGTGAGGTGTCGTGGCACGGTGACAAAGCATTAGGTGTTACAGTCAACGATTCAAGGAAATCAAACAGACATCAGCCGTCGATTTATTTGGAACGGCTCAGATTGAGATCTGGTTCAACTTGGCAATTTCAATTCAGTTTTATTTTCTTCTCCCAGTTATTGCCGTCCTAGAAGAACACTGATCTCATGAATCAAAACCTTGGATTAAAAAACCAAAAATGATGTTAAGGTAGTTCTTAAAAATGGGTGTTTTTCAGTGGGTAATGATTTTGACAACAAAAACGTGGATGGTTAGTGTAACTCAGGTGTAAGAATTCATTGGACTGCTATAGATTTTAGATGGTGAAGGAAATAGCTTCGATGAATAAGGGGTCTCATAAAATCTCTGGGTTTGATGATATGTGATGCATAATTGATTTTGAGAGAATCATGCTAAAAGATTGTATTTATAATCAGAGATTCATAGGAAATAGGGGGTTAATTTGAAGTGAACTGTTAGGAAAACATCATTTTCATAACCTAAATTTCTGTTGGAAGAAAAATACAGTCCAAATAAGTATCAGTGCATAATACTGAGTAGAGATCTGGAGTGTGTTTATTATTTTTCTCTGTTACCAAATATGAATGTTTTAAATCCTTGAGAAGAAATTTATTATCAGTGATTTGATTTTCTATAGATAGGATGGCGGCACTTTGATTGAATATTGTGAATTTTTCAATGTATCATTATTCTTCAATCTGTACAACCATTTCATCAAAGACAGACACAGGGGATGAAGATCGAAGAAGATCCATGGTGGGACATAATGATTAGAATCACGAGATGAAGTTTTGCAGCCTTTTCATCTCTCCTAGATCGCTACGTGTGATATTAGTAACCACGTATGCTTGCCAAATCCATTTGCCACGTTGGAACGCGTGGAAGGGGCGAGTAAGACGCGCGTTTTTAACATTTTCGATTTTGAAATTTTTTAAACTGATTTTGAGAAAAACGGTTATTGAAAATGAACATGAAGGGATGCAACGTTCCTTTCTTCTATTCATCTTCTTCTACTTCTCATTATCGAGGATTGAAGTCTGAAGAAAAGTATACAAATGGGAGCTGTTATCGGTAAAGCTGCAAACGGCGTTGGTTCTGCTTTAGGAAATGCTTTTACGGCTCCATTCAAAACTATTTTTGGTGCATCCTGCGAGTAAGAAATGGCATGCCCATTTATTTTCATACTCATGAATTCATTTTGTTTGTTAGTTTTTTGTTGTTTGTTTTTGATATTGAAATCATGGAATTTGGTTCTGTGGGTTATACTGATATAGTATAGGAGGGTACAGTCGAACAAATCTCTTCATATTGTAAGCATAAGTTTTTGGATATTACATCTTGGTTTTTCATTTTCGCTATTCTAGGATATGATAGTCTTAGTTTGTCGGGGAGATGCAGTGAAGAAACTGACTTTGATCTAGTTTATTCCAGTGGAAATAGATGCCAGTGTTGAATGGTCTGTTTTGGTGTATTATTATTTGTTGTAAAGGGCTATTCCAAAATTCATGTCTGTCTTTGTTCGCTTATAGTTTGAATCTGTTCTCAATTTCAAGCCTATTCCTACGCGCTCGTGCTCTTAGTGCAATGTGAGCCATGAAAGTACTTGAAGTTAGGCAATATCAGGAAACAAAAAGGGCTACCTGTCTCGCGGATGGGGGGAAGGGGCTTGTAGTTTTTAACATCAGTAGGACTGTAGGAATATGGTGGAGTTGAAATTGCTTAGGGTTAATATAATTGAACTTGAGTCCACAGAGTATGTCCATATTCATTTTACTAAGAAGTAGTTTGCACTTGTAAAATGTACGATCGCAATGTGTTTGGTACTTCTCTCTTGAGATGTCTAAGTTTTTTCATTGCAACTTATGATACTTGTTCGTCTGGTTACTTTTGCAGAGATGTTTGTTCAGGAACATGGGACTTTACATGTTTTATCGAGCATTTGTGCGTCTCCAACATTGTCAGATTGTTGATGGTCTTGGGACTATGTTATATCAGTAAGTTTCTTCAACCTTTTGCTCTAAAAATTCGGTTTGGGCTAGTTTAGTTGGGTACTAATGCTTCAACTATTGTGTCCTCTCTTGAATCAGTTTTGATGTTCATCTACCTTCTGTTTCAACTGGGGATCATACAATGCGTGGGGAGAAGCCTGTGTAAAATGTGTTGTTTAGCATGCCAGACTTACTGTTACGCGATACAAGATTGTGCATGCTGTTTATGGTACAAACTAAAGAACACAAAGCGGGTTAACCGCCGCCGTCGCCGCCGTTTTAGAGACATTGAAGAAGGTTATGGTTCGAGCGAAGACTCAATACAGAGATACCGGAGTTTGAATATGAGCAGGAGTTTGAATATGAGCAGAAAAAGAAGATGGAGTAGAGAAAGAACGACTCGAAGAAGGTCTCTTTACCCTGTGAAGCTTAAGTCGTACAGAATGAGAAGTCGAAGTAGGCACCACCGTGATTTACACTGGAAGACGAGTGAGGTTTCTGTGCACTTAAAAGGTGGGTCGAGAAGGTTAAGGAATTCAAAGCAACTTCAAGTCAGAAGACCTGGAAACTTGGGGAAACAAGTGAAGGTATTCAAGAGGAGGAAGATAGGGTGAAGGTGAACGATGGTGTTTTAGTATTTCTCATGAGTAGCTAACATTGTTGAATTCAGTTGCTTTTGGATTAACATAAATGGAAATAACAAGAAAGATAAATTTTTAATGAGTAGCTAGTGCTATCTCGCGGTATCTGACTAACAGGGTGTTTGTTTTTTATTGATTCGGCACGGATCAAGTCAGATATCAAACTGTTTGTTTTTTTTATTTTGAGTCAGATCTGACTCTACGACTGATTCAGACCTAACCTCTGACTTGGACCATTAGAGTCAGTTGTTAAAACACTACTGGCTCAAAAATGGCAAAAATATGAGTCAAATCTGATTCAAAAAAAACAGACATATTGAGTCAGAGCCAGCCGAGTCAGACCCCGTTAAAAAAATAAAAAACACATGATGTAACTGCTCTGTGAGTCACCACAAGATCACAAGAAAGATCGTTCATGTTGGTAGTGCTATCCCATTAACTTGTAACAGACGCTTATGAAGTCAAGATACAGATACTTTTGAAGTCAAGTCAATGAAATGGAAAACATTTTTTTGACTGGGATCTTGAAATCACCTCAAATCAGCCTTCAACTGTCCCTGTCTACGTGCTGTGTCCGCTCGATTCTTATCTCGGTTATCATTCCACAAACGTTCAAATCAACAATCTCATATATTCTTCTATGTATATACGTAATGCAACGAAATGTCCTGGTGTTGATGCCTACAGGCAAAGAAAAAATAGCTCAAGTTCAAAATTTGAAGTCAAGGTCACACTAATACGTTAACGAAGGATACTTCAAAGTTCAAATCAATCATTTCAATTTCATATAGTTGTAATGAAATTCTGCCCAAGTAAAATTTTATAAATAGTAGTGGGGAAGCTATGCTGTATATTCAGTTAGCCATGAGTTCTTTCAATATGATCGCTCGCAAGCTTCTTATAACACTTCAATTCTTGTTCACTTTATCGGTCGCCGCCTCTGACGGATGCCATGAGGAGGAAAGAAGTGCTCTGCTAAGCTTCAAACATTCCCTGGAAGACCCAGCAGGTCGCTTGAGTTCATGGCAAGACAGTGTCCAACATCAAAACTGCTGCAACTGGCATGGTATTCAATGTTCCAAGGGCTCTTTTCATGTCATATCCATCGATCTTCGGAACAGTGACCTTGAAATTTACAATGATGACAATATTTATCTCCAGTCACAACCAAATAATGCACTGCGAGGTAACTTATCTCCTTCTATTTTGAACATTACTCGTTTGGAGTATCTTGATCTCGGTTTCAATGACTTCCAGGAATCAAAACTCACGCTCCAGTTTTCTTATCTGACAAAACTAGCTCATCTTGATCTCTCCCATGCAAATTTCTCTGGGTCCATTTCGACACAACTCACCAACTTATCATCTTTACGGTACCTTGATTTATCTTGCGGATCACAAAGCGAACCGTATTCCACGTCTTGCTTAGAATTGCCATCTACAAAATGGCTGGGAGGTTTAGTGAATCTCCAGGTATTAAGATTAAGTGGTATTAAGCTGCCTTACACTGAACCTCTTTTGAGTAGTCTTTATAAGTTAGCTTCACTTTCAGTTCTTGACTTGTCCTCTTGTGAACTACATGGTTCAATTCCTTATCTTCCTCAACTCAAAGAGCTTGATGTGAGCGATAATAAAGATCTTCGTACCGATCTAGCTAGTATGTCTGAACATAGTTGGCCTAAACTGCAAAGAATTCAGATATCATCAACTAATGCAACTGGAGACATTCCAAGCTCAATATCTAATATGTCACAGTTGGTCAGCCTTTCTGCCTCATGGTGTTCACTCTATGGATTTTTACCTGCTTCCATCTACAATCTTTCTCAGTTGCAGCATCTAGACCTCTCTGGCAACAACATAACAAGTTCTATCCATTCTTCAGTATCCAATTTGAAAGACCTTCACTTTCTCGATCTGTCTTTCAATAAATTCCAAGGACCCATACCAGAATCAATATGTGACATGTTTCCTCTTGCACATCTTGCTTTACAGTATAACAACATAACTGGAACCATACCAAGTTGCATTACCAAGCTCAAACGTCTTACCGTCTTTGATGTTTTCGGTAACTCTATCGCAGGAGAAGTTTCTTTGATCACTCTGATCAATGAACTGAACTTAACTACCTTAGACCTGAGCTCAAACAATTTGACCGTAGTCATAGATCAGCACTTAAACTTACATCCATCTAAAACTAGTCTGGAGAATTTGCTGTTGGGATCATGCAACATCAATGGATTACTCCCTACTTTCATTTGTGATCTCACTAATCTAAAATGGTTGAGTTTGTTCCATAATAACCTCAGAGGAACTATCCCTTCTTGCCTATCCGAACTCGAAAACCTCGGTTTCTTGGATTTGTCTAACAACCAACTTGTTGGTTCTCTGCCACTTCCACCTCAAGGTGTCCTGATCTTTGACATATCAAACAATAAACTCAGAGGCGAAATCTCGTTAGAAACTGGAGAACGGCTATCTAATGTCAGCTACATCAATCTAAGTGGCAATGAACTTTCAGGTTCAATTCCCTCTTCAATATGTTCACAAGAGCTAGGGAGATACTATAATCCAGGACTCATTATTCTCTCTAACAACAATTTGTCCGGGACTATACCCGCTAGTATAGGGTACTGCAGAGATCTTACTATTCTAAACCTCAACAACAACAATCTCACTGGACATGTTCCAAAAATGGCAGAAGGTTTGGAATACCTTTACTTAAGTGACAACAATCTCAATGGTACTTTTCCTGAGTCCATCCTGAAACTTTTGGATTTGGTGGTTCTCGACTTAGGAAACAACCATTTCGATGGTAGTGTACCCACTGGTCTTGGCTCAATGAGTCACCTTATGGTTTTGTCATTAAGGTCAAACAACTTCAGTGGGTCTGTCCCTGAAGATATTTTCCATTTGTATGAACTTCAAATACTCGACTTATCGATAAACAGCCTCTCCGGTCCGGTTCCTGACAAGATAGGGAACTTGATGAGGCTAACAAGAAGCGCCAGTTCTGGAATGTATAATATGCAAGGTATGGGTTTTCAGTTGGTTATCAAAGGCACCATGACACAGTTTGATCATCTGTACAACTATAGTTCAGGAATTGATCTGTCCTGCAACCTTCTCGACGGAGATATTCCAAGAGAGATAGGCTTACTGAATGGACTCGTTATGCTGAACCTGTCACATAATCTTTTCTCGAATGGTATCCCATCGAGTGTTGGGAACATGTCCAGGTTAGAGTCTTTGGATTTAAGTTCCAATAGACTGTCTGGATACATCCCACAGTCTTTGACATCAATCGACTCCCTTGGGTTTCTAAACTTATCTTACAACAAGTTGAGGGGCTTCATTCCAAGAGGAAATCACTTTGATACGTTGAGTTTGGATGGTTCTGCTTTTGCCGGCAATGATTTGTTGTGTGGATTCCCGACGACGAAAGTTTGTGGTGCTCATGGTGTTAGTACTGGTAGTAGTACAAATCCCTCGAGTAAAGTCGAGGGAGACGATCAAGGGGGTGCGCAAGATGAGTTGTTGTACGCTATTGTTGGCTTGGGGTTTGGAGTAGGATTTTTGTGTCTCTTCCTAGTCTTGCGTATAAAGAAGTACAAATGGTGGTTTCCTTACTGGAGATTTGTTGAATCTGTTGCAGTCAGAGTAGTAGGATGTATTCACGAAAATTAAGAATTGTGACTGTATTTGTGACTGAGGTAACCTTTTATTGATCACTTGCATGTTTACTTACTGATCACTTGCATCATTTTAAGATTACATGAACATAAGTAATGGAATGTTCTAGATTTTACAAAGAACTGTAAATACTGATGGGTCAGTTTTACAAAGAACTTGTTTCCATGTCCTAGATTTTGTTTCTGGGTTTACTATGAATCAATGTTAGTCAGGTGGGAGTAGCTGTCAATGGTGTGTTTGGACAGTGGTTTTCATGTTGTTTATTGAACAGATTAGCTTTTGCATTGAATAACACCCCAAATATATTTATGTAGTGTGTTTGCTCCCCCTATTTGCTATCAAATATTGACCACAACCTGAAACACTAGGAACCAATTGTTGGACATTGTTCTACACTAGCACATTGTTGGACACTACCATTTGGACACAACCAATATGATAGATGCCTGTTTTGTTTCGTTTTTACTAAAAATATTTAATTTTATTGGCTTGCAGCAATTAACAAGACTCCACAAAGATGGTCATTTGGCGCCACCACCATATGGGCAGTCCCAACTACCTCTGTATGGGCAATCTCCATTTTCTCTTCATGAACAAAGATGT
>JAJJMA010004916.1:0-14347 GCA_023529015.1 Papaver nudicaule
GTGGGTGAATTCAGATCCAATAATATGTATGGCATTTCCTGCCACTCTCAAAGATGAAGCTTTGGCCTAGTTTGATGGATTGAAGGAGAGTTCGGTTGGATCATTCAACAAGTTAGAAGGAAAATTCTTGTTTACATATATTCAGGATATCGAATTCGTCCAGGTGTAGAAAAGTTGTTTGGTATCAAAAAGAGACCGTCGGAGACACACAGGGGTCTGATTCTAAGATGGAGAAAACTTTGCAGTGAAGTAGGATCAGCAGTATCTGGTAAAGACAAAATGAGGGCGTTTATTAGATCCATGGATACAACAAATCCAATGTATAAATATTTATTCTGGAATTCGTCGAGTCACATGAAAGCAATGCGCGGAAACAAAATGAATGGATGAATTATGAAGAAATCCAAGAAGAGGAAACTCGCCAGAAGAAAGAGAGAGTGAAGCAAATTCATTCAATCAACAGTTATTCTCTAGAGGAGCAAGAAGAAATAAAGAGAGAATTGTTCAAGGCAGAGTAGGAACGATTAGCAAAGATTCCTTCGTCGGCGAGTGGTTCCAGAGACTTCACACAGGCAAGTGCAGCATCAATCTAACGGGTATCAGCAGTGGAATTCACATAAGAGAGACAACTATGATGGCAAAGACAGGCAAGATAACAGAGGTATAAATGATGGCAGAGGTGGACGCGACAATCGACGACCTGGAAGTGGAGATAAGAGGTACAACGGCTGATACAGGTGTATCCTTCTTGCATTAGGAACTTGGTTAACCTCAAGTTAATTGAAGGAAAAACCCTATTTAGGAAAGGAATTCCAAATAGAGAAGGATTCTTTTAAGGAAGGAATCCTAGACAAGGTAGTATTCCTAAATAAGGAAATACTCCTAGACAAGGAAATATTCCTAGATAAAGAAATATATTCCTTAAATGTTTGGGAAACCAAACCACTATAAATAGCTAGACAAGGCATTCAATAGAGGCATGAAATCCTGGAAGACATCCTAGCAGAGGTGTAAGGTTTCATCCCACCTATTTGGGTGGTAGTGAGTTGGTTCAAGGTATCTCTTTGATGGGGGTTCTATGGATCAATTAGAATGAACTACGCTTGGTTTGATTCCTTGTAAAAGGATACGTAGGCAGCTGAGGGTGTAACCAAAGGGACTCGGATTTCTCGTTTGAGATTCTAGTCAAGACCGTAGGCATCTAGTAAGTCTAGAGAAGAAGTTTGTGAGGTAACCTTCGTGTTACAAAAGCAAGCTTAGTGAGATTGTAAGCGTGAAAGAGATAATTGTAATATTGTCTTGTTCATAATCTAGAGAAGATAGTTTCTTCGAATTGGTTCTCGTGTTTTACCTATCTTTCGTCTATTGTTATTTTGAATTCCGCCCTAATAACTCTAGTCATCAAGAGTACGGAGATCACACGTATCAAGTTGGTATCAGAGCAGGTTAGCTCCTTTTAGGGAAGATTACCGTGGTTTATGGTTATCACCGGATCTCTCTACATACAAATTGGTGAGTTACTCGAAAAGCAGGGATACATAACAAGAACAAGAGGATTATGGTATGGTCTAAGTTAGGTAAGGAGCGATTGAAGATGGAAGGTATGAAGTTAAAGCCATTGAGATATGAACGGTTTTGTATACTCAGTCAGATTGGTGCCGATGTCTTTCGTCGTGATTTAGCACCTTACCTGTGAAAGTACTCGGTTATTGATGTTCGAATAATTGAAATTGTTCGAGCACATATTGAAGACTTGTGGTTTGTTCGAGAAGAATCACTCAAGGAAGATTGCATTAAGGAGTGAATAGTCACCAAGATACGTTAAGGAGAGAATAAGACTTTCCTAGTTAGACATCAAGGTCAAGTTCCAAAAAAAGAGAGATGGTTCAAGTGGGAGCTAGGGACTCAGGAGTTCTCTAATCTCAAGTTCTAACTTTCACAGGATTTCAAGTTCTTAAAGGGGGGGGCCCATGATACAGGTGTATCCTTCTTGCTTTAGTAACTTAGTTAACCTCAAGTTAATTGAGGGAAGAACCCTATTTAGGAAAGGAATTCCAAATAGAAGGATTCTTTTAAGGAAGGAATCCTAAACAAGGTAGTATTCCTAAATAAGGAAATACTCCTAGACAAGGAAATATTCCTAGATAAGGAAATATATTCCTTAAAGGTTTGGGAAACCAAACCACTATAAATAGCTAGACAAGGCATTCAATAGAGGCATGAAATCCTGTAAGACATCATAGAAGAGGTGTAAGGTTTTATCCCACCTATTTGGGTGGTAGTGAGTTGGTTGAAGGGTATCTCTTTGATGGGGGTTCTATGGATCAATTAGAATGAACTACGTTTGGTTTGATTCCTTGTAAAAGGATACGTAGGCAGCTGAGGGTGCAACCAAAGGGACTCGGATTTTTCGTTTGAGATTCTAGTCAAGACCGTAGGCATCTAGTAAATCTAGAGAAGAAGTTTGTGATCTAACCTTCATATTGCAAAAGAAAGCTTAGTGAGATTGTGAGCGTGAAAAAGATAATTGTAATATCGTCTTGTTCATAATCTAGAGAAGATAGTTTCTTCGAATTGGTTCTCGTGTTTTCCTATTTCCGTCTATTGTTATTTTGAATTCCGCCCTAATAACTCTAGTCATCAAGAGTACGGAGATCATACGTATCAACGGCGACAATCGAAAATTCGGCGAACGTAGAGGAAGGCAGCAAAATTTCCAGGATGCTACTCTTCCAAAGCTTCGTGTTTCCTATACTGATGTTTGGGAACAGATTGAGAATTCTAACTGTAGAGATGACATTCACTATCCTTACAATAGGGGAAATCGAACACCACTCTTTTTTGTCAGCTCCACTAGTTTCATGGCCATGCAACATAAAATTGTACCGGCGTCCAATAATAGGTACATAGATTCATTCGCCAGGGGAAATCCAGGAGTTTCTTGAGTTTCCGCCACCACCACCAGTAATGGTTCAACCAATTCAAGCTATCCTAGCTCCAGATGTGTTTGAAGTGAAAGTGGAACGAGACCTTATGGAGATGGATTGCTTTTCCATCGTGCATTCAAAGATTACTAGAGATGAGTTTCATAACAATGTTCTGTCAAGGGTGCATAAGCGTGATTGATTGGGGAATGATATTTGCAGTATCGCCGTCAAGCAAAATCCATTGTTAGATTGGATGAAAGCTCTTGTGTATTTCTTTGCTGAAGAAGTACCAGTAGAATGAAGAAGTCATAATGATCCTTTGGTTCTCACAGTTCAAATAGGAAAATTCAAATTACCTGGAGTACTTGTTGATCCAGGGAGTTCAGTTGATATTCCTTTCAACTCAGCCTATGAAGTAATGAAATCAAAAGATTCGGTGATTGAGTCGTTGATAGCTTCCAAGTATAATATTTATGGATTTAATGGTATTGCGTCTAAGCCAAAAGGAGAAATTACATTTAAGATTGTTACCTGCCCTGAGCTGATTTTGGACACTAACTTGTGTTGTGGATGTTGATTCGTCGTATGCTGCAATCCTTGGAAGACCATGGTTGCACAGTTTGAAAGAGGTACCCTCTATTTATCATCAACCCCTAAGGTTTCCAACGCCTGTGGGAGTCGCCGAGTATATTGGGGATTTAGCATTAGCGAAGGCTTGTGATGCGGCGGATGTTCAGATGCGCGAAAACAGAAAAGCGAGAATCAGTAAAAAGAAGAGGCAGAGAAAGATGCCCTCAAGGAGCAAGAGATTCAGGAGTTATAATCGTTGATCCATCCAAGTACGTCCATTCTGTAAAAATAGAAGAAGACTCGAAGAAGCCTGTTGGTGCGCCATTATAGAAATTAAAGGAACCTTAGCCGATGGGAGAGTCTGAACTGCATTTTACAGCGGTAGAACCTACAAAAGATATATACATCGGCGAAGATGATGATCCCAAAATGGTAAAGATTGGCACTCCATTGAGCGAGGAAGAATCGACGAAGCTACAGGCATTGCTTAGAGAGTACACCGATGTTTTTGCTTAGGGGATGAACGAAATGCCGGTTATTGACCCAAAATTAGCATGTCTCAAGTTAGATATTGATCCAAAGGTCAGACCCTTCAAGTAGCGCATAAGAAAATTAGCCCCAGTCTATAAGGAAGCAGTTGAAGATGAGATTGACAATATGAGGGTATCTGGTATCATTAGACCAGTGTAGTATCCTGAATGGATAGCGAATATAGTGGTGGTTCCTAAGAAGAACAAGGGAGTACGAATCTGCATTGACTTCAGCGACCTTAACAAAGCATGCCCGAAGAACAGTTTTCCTTTGCCGAGTATTGATCAGACTGTGGACGCAACGTCGGGGCATGAGTTGCTATCATTTATGGACGGCTATTCTGGTTATAATCAAATACCTCTAGCTGATGAAGATCAGAGACACACAGCTTTTTTTTCCACAAAGGTTTATTCTGCTATACCCGGATGCCTTTTGGATTAAAGAATGATGGTGTTACTTACCAGGAGATGGCTCAGAAAATGTTTGAGAAATGGATAGGGAAGACTATGGAAGTTTATGTCGATGATATGCCAGTAAAGAGTAAGCTGAAGTAAACTCATGTTCAAGACCTTAGAGAGATATTTGATCGTATGCGAATCACTAAGTTAAAAATAAATCTAGCAAAGTGTGTTTTCGGCGTCACTTCGGGAAAATTCTTAGGCTATGTTGTTACAAAGAAGGGAGTTGAAGCTGAACATGCCAAGATTCAGGCTATCAGAGATATTTCGTCGTTGGTGACAGTGAAGGATGTTCAATGACTTAATGGAACTCTAGCCTCGCTCAACAGATTCATTTCGAGGTTCTCTGACAAATGCAAGTTATTCTTCAAATCTTGAAAAAATGAGAAAAGTTCAATTGGACTGAAGATCATGAAGCCGCATTCCAAGGCATCAAAAGATATCTCGCTACTCTACCAGCGATCCAGCCACCAGAGCACGAGGAAGAACTCAGAGTTTATCTCACCGCTATATCCGGAGTTATCAGCGTTGTACTTGTGAGAACCAAAGGGGGGGGAAACGCCGATATATTATATTAGCAGAATTTTGCAAGGAGATGAAAAGAATTATACCAAGATTGAGCAACTAATCCTAGCTCTAATTTTTGCATCTCAGCGACTGCGCCCATACTTTCATGCACACCCCATTACTGTCCTAACAAAAACTCTTATTGAATCAGTCTTGCACAGCTCTCAGAGAGTAGGGTGAATTGCTAAACGGAATACCCAGATTGAGCAGTTCGACGTCAAGTATGAAATTGGCACAACTCAGAGATCTCAGGTTATCGTCAATTTTCTCGCCGGTTTACCAATTGAAGAAGAATAAGAAGTAGAATACATACCATTAGTGCCATATGAGCGAGAAAATGAGGTGCCAGAACTGTTGAAATGCAGTCCTACAAGTTGGGAGGTGTATGTAGATGGTTTGGCGAAAAAAGAAGGAAAAGGAATTGGTATCGTTTTTACCTCGCGGAAGGGAGCCAGGATAGTACATTCGCTAAGGCTAGAATTTCAGGCGACCCACAATGAGGCGGAATATGAGGCAGTAATACATGCTATGCGACTCATCATAGAGATGGACATCAATGATGTTAGATTGACAAGCGACTCTCAATTGGTGATTCAACAAATTTATGGACGGTATCAGGCAGCAGATGCTTCATTGCAGAAGTATCTAAAACTTGCTAGGGAGTATGCCCAGGAGATTCCTGGTATCAAGTTTTGACACATCTGCAGGCATGCTGATGCTTTAACCTTTATTTCATCTATGATGAAAGATCCGGAGATCACCTCCATAATGATTGAGCGGGTAAGGCAGTCTTCGGTGGATGAGCGAGATCAAAGGGAAGTATTGGCAATGGATACTAAAGAGTCATCTGAGACAGATTGGAGAACGCCAATAAGATATTATCTGGATCGCCTTACTATGCGAGGAATAAGACATTAGATAATCAAGTAATCAGTAGATCGGCGAACTATGAACTTAGAGATGGAATTTTATATCGCCAATCATTTTCAGGACCCCTGCTGAGATGTGTATCAAGAGAAGAAGGGAAGAAGTTGCTGAAAGAAATTCATGAAGGAGATTGCGGAAACCACAGTGGTCAGCGAGCACTAGCTTTGAAAGTAAGAATGCAAGGATACTTCTGGCCTTGGATGAATAATGACGCCAAAGAATATGCTCGCCGATGTAAAAAGTGCCAGTTGTTTGGAAGAAGGATTAAAGAGCTTGCGACATCATTAAATTCAGTTCTCAACCCTTGGCCCTTCGCCAAGTGGGGAATTGATATCATAGAACCGGTGACTCCAGGATCAGGGCAAAGAAATATATAATAGTAGCAACTGATTATTTTACCAAATGGTGTGAAACTAAGGCTATTAGAAAGAAGTCAGGACAAGAAGTGTTCAAGTTCGTCTGGGAGAATATATTTTGTAGATTCGACGTTCCAGCAGAGATCTGCACGGATAATGAAAAAGAGTTGGTCGGCGAAAATATTAGATAACTATTTGCTACATATGGTGTCAAGCTGGGAAAATCAACTCCACTTTATCCTCAGAGCAGTGGACAAGCGGAGGCAACCAATAAAACCATTGGAATGTGCCTGAAGAAGCGGGTAGAGCCACATAAGAAAGCATGGTATAAGCATTTGCATAATGTTTTATGGTCTTATAGGACAACTGTCAGAGAAGCAACCGGAGCATCTCCTTTTCTACTTACCTTTGGTACAAAGGCAGTACTACCATCAAATATTACCTAACCAACAACAAAGCATGATGCATGGGAGAAGAATTTAAATACTGACTTAATATCGACGATCTAGAAGAACAGCGGTTAATCGCGCTAACACACATGGAAATTACCATCGTCGATTATCTAGAGAGTATAATAAGCGAGTTATCATTAGAGAGTATCAACTTGGCGACCAGGTGTTGTGCGGAGTCCCTCCATCTCAGCGAAAGGGTTGCAGGAAGTTGGAGCCAGTATGGGAAGGTCCTTTTCATAGTCAAGAGAGTATCGGGGAGTGGAGCATATGTGATGATAGATGAGTGTGGTGTATAATTGGATCATCCATGGAACGCCAAGTACATCAAAAAATATTACCCCTAAAATCATAATGTAAAATCTGAAGTCTTGGCGGGCATAATACCCAAGAAATCTTATTAGCTCATGTAAAAGAACAACGAATAAGATCCGGGAACGTAGGTTTGATATTATGCGCCGAACCCCGTTAACAAACAAAGAATAACAAACCACAAATAACAAAGAATAACAAACCACGCCGAACCAGCGATCCAAAAGACTTCGCCGAATAAAAGAGATAAATAGCTCTGAGCCAAGTGCAATATACTAAGGCAAAAAGCTATAGAATAAAACCTTGATCAGGTACTAATTTGAGGCCAAGTTCCACTTACAGAGGCAAAAATGCCACTAAGAGCTAATAACTCTCATCCAATAATGGTCATATCTTATTACCAACCTAAAGAAAAACAATACTTTACCTATTTTACCAAGTGAAAAACCACCTTTACATAAGTCTGCGGTTAACAATAAATCCAGTCGCGTTACTTGTTGATCTGTAAGTGTCTGGCCTAAAAATATAAGACTCCCAAAGACGAAAGCCAAATTGTTAACGATCAAATAAGACTAACTGGGCAAACCAAAACACTTATAATAAGATCGCCAACGAGCATAAGTAACATTGTGGGGGTGCGCTAATCGGGAGTCTTGTACGATAGTCAGCAGGACAAGCATAGGACATCACTTGGGAATAGAATAAGTTATTGACAAAAGCAGAGGCATATTCGCCAAAATAATAAAAAATACTACGAAACAAATATATCTTCCAAGAGAAGAAGTAAAACAGAATTCATTCATAATAAGGAACCTCGTACATGGAAAAGCAAAGCAAAGGTAGTATCCGATTCATAAAAATATTGAACACAAAAAATGAGGGAGACCTACAAGGTATCCTGGGAGAAATACATTCCCAATGGCTTAAACCTTGTACTAGGGACAATGAGACTTAAACTTCAGATGGTTTACTTGTAGAAGACCCATCTTTGAAGACTTGCAACGCTGGGTCTTCCTTGGAGTTGCTAATCGCAAACTTCATATCTGCGTTGTTATCGCCGTCAGTCTGCTTCTTTTCTTCGACGATAATAGCTTCTTTTTCCCTTGGGGTCATGGGGAGGCAAATCGCTGATGTCTTCAATTTGATCCTCACCATCGCCATCCTCATTGCATCCTCTTCTCCCACTGAGTCAGACTCGCTATTCTCCTCATCTTCTTCTCCTTCAGCGTCTCATTCACCATCAGCGGTAGTAGGAGTATCTACCTTCATGAATGAAGGAATAGCTCCAGGAGCATATTCTTCAGAAATTGGTAGATTGTGCTCTGGGCAGTACTTTTGCAGATAAAGCTGAATTCTGACAAGCAGTCATGCTTAGATCTTCAGCATGCTGTTCTTCTCGTTCCTTTGCCTCTTTAAGAGCAAGATTTAACCGAGATTGCAATTCATCGCGGAGCTTTCTTAGATTTTCCACCTTGGAGGCCTGAGACACTGAATTTTCCTTGTATTTATTGAGATCTTCGACTTCCTTGGTAAGATTGATAATTTGGCCAGAGTGTTGGAGATGTTCATTCTGCAAATTGTTAATCTTCTCTACACAAAGCTGATGATCCTTTAGCTGATTCTCCAAATGAGAGATTTTGGAGACACATTCTTGGTGTTGCTCAACGACAAATTTTTTCCCTTGGAGTTGGGCTTGAAACGTCTTGTTTCTCTCTGAAAGAAATTAAAATCAAATATAAACACAAGCAGAGGCAAATAATATTGTTCGGCGAGAATAAATCCTAGAAGTCTACCTTCTAACTCATGCACATGCCTACGAATACCGTCTTAGGCGACATTAAGTTGATTCAATCTAAACCCAAAATCTTGGTCGTTACAAGGGCCCAAGATCTGCTTGATTTTGAATTTCAGAGAGTTATTTTCTTCGTTCAACTGCCTGGCTCGGTCCCCATGAAGTTGGATGAAATCCTTATGACGTTGGATTTCCTGAAGGGCAACGTCTCTTTCGGTGGTTATACGATTCAGCTGAGAGGTTAATCCTTCAACTGCCTTCTCATTTTTCCACATAGTGCTGGCTCGCATATGATCCACCATATCTTTCTCTTTGGCTTTACGAGCTAACCCTGTTAGGCGAATAGCATTGTCATGTTCGCTCTCAACCCAACTCAGCTCCGTTCGAACAACTTTGAGAATACGATTAAGGTTTTCATTATGTTCGGCGATACAACTTAATATCCTTGTCAAAGTCTAACAACATGTTACACTGCCTAGTGTTAGCATTAACCAAGTTATCAATCTCGATATCAGCTCGCTCTAGTCGGTTTTCATGATGTTGTTGGCGTCCTTATAATAGATGAGGACTAAGGGTTCCGGCGAAGGTTATAGTAAAATAAAATAATAACATTGGAGGAGTTAGATAGAATAACTAACCTTGGAGTTTTTTTTGTTCCCTAGATTCTTCTTGGTACTTTAGGCGAAGTTTGTCCGTTTTTTTCTTCTCTTCTTTGAGTTGGTGCTGAAGTCTGGCCATTGCTTGGCGAAGTTCGCCGATCTCCTTGTCGTATTGAGAGTTCAAAGAAATAACACATGTACTACGTTGAAATTCCTGCGAAAGGAAAATAGCAACGTCATTAGAGGAAGAAGGCGCAACATAAGTTAGACAGCAGTTGAAATAACAAATTCCATGACAGCATTGCAGAAATGCTCGTGTGTAGTCAAGTTTGCAACATCAGTGGTCAATTCAGCTGGTTTCAGAGCCAACCCAGGAGTGCTATGCTTGGCATGGTTTCACGATAGAGAGAATCACGACGACAGTCAGTTCTATTGATTAGCTCAGAGAAAGATTCAGATATCTTGTTGAAAGGAGACAACCAAGGAGTTTTCTTTCAAGAGGTGGGAGGTTCAGGCATTTTGTCCAAGCTAAGGAGTTTACCAATGAATTCATCATCAAAAATAGGTGCAACCATTGTTCCGCCAACCTCGTTTCGATGAAGGGGTGAAGATACTTGGTTTTCAGCGGATGGGTGGAATCCTCCCATATCAGTATTATCTTTAGTATGGGGCTCTTGCACAGCAGTCTCGAGAGCCTCTATGGTTTCTTTAACAACATCATAAGATTTGTCTTGCTCAACGACATCATCATTATTATGAGAATCGACCTCCTAGGGCTCGACATGTTTATCTTTCTTCTAGGGTTCGACAGACCCGTCTTTCTTCTTTGACGAACCACTTGATTTTTTAGCTGCAGTAGATGTTAGCTGAGGCAGTACATTACCGATAGTGTCAGAGGCAGATGGATCTCTAGAGTCGGATTCTTTCGGAAGTTGAGTAGGAATTAAACCAGGGAGTTGTTGTTGCAATTTACTTTGAATTTTTTTAAGAGCATCCATTTTGTTCTACTTAACGGGAGGAGGAGGCTGCGAGAAAAGTACACACTTCGCCGTCAGTTCTGGAAACAAACAAAGGCAAATATATACATATATTTAAAGATTTGAGAAGGTGTTTATTACCTGAACTTAGTCTCCAGCATCTCATTTTCTCTTCTTAGACTTAGATTTTTTGGTGGCCTGCTTGGCATCCTCATGGGCGAACTCAGGCAGTTTCACCCAATGACCATCGTTTCCTAATTGAAATTTGCCATCCTGTATAACATATTTATGTTCTTCAGTCCCACGGACCTCCCAGAAATCGACACTGGCGAACCACTCGTGACCAGCGACGAACTGTCAAAGGATGGTTGTTCTACCTTCATCCTCCCAACCTTTGAGCCACGGTCCCTCAACCTAGAATGGGAGGTCGTTCCAATAATTCTCGATGCTGTGACGCATTGTAGGCTTGGCGGCAGTGGAAGAATCTTTGTCTGCATCTCTTAGAAACTTTTTCTCTTCTCGAATGGATTTCTTGGAAACTATGCGATAGGCCCAAGGTTCGCCCGTCCTTTCGCAGTATTTTACCTCATACTGAGCCTTTAAGTTCTCTATAATATATAGCTCATGATCTATGTACTTTTCATTCCTCTCTAGATTGGGATAGTTGGTGGTGTTATGACGCCGAGCAATCCATTCGTACATTATACGAATGGAGTTGGCGGTAAGTTGAGAGGGACTCTTGTCGTCGTACAAAAGGATATCGAGAAGGAAAGGGTCGGCAGGATCATATAATGGAAATTTTTACCCGACCCTAAGTTGTCCCATAAAGATGACAAGTTTATTTTCATCCTGACCATTTTGGCGAATGTGATCCAGCAGCAGTCGTTCGGCGGGAGACTTGATACCTTAAGAGGTGTAATTTTCGGAGACTTGCAGTCAATCTTGTAGTACTGATCCCATTTAAGCCATGAACATTTCTTTTTAGTCACTTTGGGGTTCGGCGACTGCGAAGTACCCTCGTGATCAGATGCTTGGGAGAGGGTCGGCGATACTGGATGGTAGGTGTCATTGGTTGAAGCCATTGAAGAAATTATAGATTGATCGAAAAACAGGAAGACGACCGGAAAAGAGTTGCAGAGGTGAAAATTAACCGGAAAAGCAGAAAAGGCAGCAAAACAGTGAAAAATGAGAGGACTTGGGGTGGTGAAAACGATTAAAACATAGGCTAAAGGCGGTGAAATTGACTACCTAATCTAATTCTAGTATCTGAAATAACTTTAGTAGACTAAATCAAGGATTGTGTTTTGGCATCTAAACTTTACAACTAACTTGACATACAACCGTTAATGGGTTCAACCAAGCTATGCTCTAACGATCTCCCCCTTTATAAATTTTAGTAAGAAACTCAATCTTACATTATGGTTTTATAAAAGATATAACAATAAGTACAAAGACATCATGTAACTTGATTTATCAAATTCCTTAACTTCTTCCCCGAGTCTTCATGTGTCCGTTTAAGTACATGTTGAAGCAATTCGCAGCAAAAAACAATCGGCTCATAAAAAAATCTAAAATGAGTTTATATGGATGAAATTCAACCCATATGAGTTGTTGTACAATGAGCAGTGAGTTATCATTGATATCTACTTCAAGTTCATGTACCAAAACTTTATTGTGTTACTATTCTTATTTGATATGTCTCCCCCTTAATCTTGTATCTCTTTGCCAAATTTGGCAATAACGCACAAAATATTTACTCCTTTTTACATAACGCTTCGAAAAGCGATATGTACTTCTCCCTTTATTTGTAATAAAGTTGACAAAAGTAAGACAAATCGTTTTTAGCCTTTAAGAGATCTTTGATAAAGATAACATATCGAAAATAAAGATGATTCATCTAAGACATGCTTATGTCGTTCACCTATGGACAAATATAGTGAAAAAACAGGGGTACCGAGATATGGACGATCTCAAAAATCAATATCCAAATCTGTTAACCGGAGTAAGATCACAAGTGATCAGTCCAACTTAAGAAGAGTCTTGGCAAATCCCCCGGATGTATTATGGGCTTACTCAACGGTTACGAATAACGTACTTCTTGTGTTTGCTTTAATTATAATCAGAGATATAATGCGGAAAGTAAAAGCACACAAAACACCAGAGATTTTTTTTAACGAAAAAACTACGACCTGTAGAAAAACCTCGGGAATTCGTCCAGATTGAACACCACACAGTACTAACAGTCTACAAACGCTAGCCTATTATAAGACTATAAGTGTAGAAAATGCCTTTACCCTATAAAGCATCCTAGAAGTGAAGTTTTATAAGAAGGTTATCTCTGAGAAATATAGAATCATCGGCGGAAGTCCTTGGCAAACAAAAGATCAGCGTATGCAACAATCAAGACCACATCAGCGAACCTTATGAGAAGAAGGGAAGAGCGAACCAGGTACAGCAAGAAGAGACACGTCACCGACAGTAGCTGAGAAGTAGTTGGGCAATTAATGAAATATCAGAATGGTAATATTGTCAGAGTTGACTGGTTGACTCAGTGGGAACCGCGTCAATAATCCTTATCCAGAAGAAGATCAATCCGCGAAAGCTTGAAAGTAGTAAGTAAGATCGCCGACTGGTATGGTCGGCGAGTATGAACAAATGTTGTCAGAGATAGAGTTGTATGTATTAGCTGCATTCCATTATGTTGAACGTCTATAAAAGGCGAGAGAGCCCTCTGTTTGAAGGGTTGAACAATTCTTGGTCTGGTTTAGGGAGAGGAAAAGTAACATAACTTACTTGCTCTTCCTAGCCCGGTATTGAGTATTAGGGTTCTTAAGTGAGAGATAATCATTAGAGATTTGTAAAGTGAGTGATGTATTCCAACTTTACTTAATAAGATTAACTTGGGAGATTATACGAGTTAGGCGAAAGAACTAAACTTCGGTATCTCTTACCATTGCTTTTACTTCACATCATGTTGTTAAGTATGCTTGTGTGTATAACATGTCTATATTATTTGGGTGTACTGTCTAAGATCTACCCTTGGGACAGTTACATTTTGGCGCTAGAAGAGGTTTGAGTTTGTTTTTTTCATTTGATTTTGCTAGGATTCATCATGTATTTTGTTGTGCTAACATGTTTAGTTGTAGAAACTTCATTTTTTGTCATTTGTCCATAAGAGGTAGTACTATTTTTAGTATTGTTTTAGCAGTTTGTGAAGTGTTAACCTTATTATCTTGCTTCCTGTCATGCCATCTCTCGTCTTTCATCACATATTTCGCTTTTATAACTAGAGTAAGTCATAGGATTCTCATCTTCATTCTTTTTCTCCATATAAAAGTGTTATTTTTGGTATGTTCTAAGACATAGGGTGCTCATATCGACTGTCTCTGTGAAAACAATGCCATTTTTAGCTTTAAGATGTTGATATTGTCCATCTTTGTTTCAAAGTTCTTTGAGTATTGTTATTTTTTGGTATGATCTAAACCAGGCAGTGTTAGTATTCTCCAAAGTTCCCACTTGTAGATGTATTTGAGTATTGGATATCCTCTTAGGCTTGTTTTCCGGCGAGATCTTGTTTACAGATAGTAAGGTGGTAATCATGAAGTATCTTTCTATGCGTGGTAAACTCTAGTTATGACATAATATGTTCTTCAAGTTTTCTAAAACATTACCGCCGAACGACTTTTGATCCAAAAGTTTATTGCTTTTAAAACGTTTTGATGTTTATGTTTCATAAAAAAATTTAAAGAAATACCACTTTAACCCTTCCTGTCATGATTAGGTCATACTCTGCGTATAGTACAGTTAGGACTGTGGCTTTTGTCATTTCCTTCATTATATTCTAAAAACTTCTTCAACTACCTCCACTAACTTGTTTGTCAT
>JAJJMA010004917.1:0-12581 GCA_023529015.1 Papaver nudicaule
CCCCTCTATGATGCTTTTATATCGGATAGGTATTTTCTACCCTTACATTTTGCCTCTTTCATCTCCTAAGACTTCAGTCGCCGGGGATGAAACCATAGTACTCGCCGAAAATACCGCCCCACGTTCTCCACTAGCCTTTTTTCTCGACACACGTCCGCTTGCATGCATCAGTTACTCCACGTGTCTCCCATGCATAGCTTCACTTTACGACTGGTAACCGTTTTCGCCCATTACTTCCATTAACTCCACTACAGCTCATAACCGTTATCGCCGGTTACTCTCCCCTATACCCATATAAATACTCGGCTTCCACATCTGCTTCTCACTTTACGAACCTTTCTCTAAACCCTAATCTTCCTGCTGCTGCACTCAGAGCTTTTCATCTTCTTTCTTCCCACAATCTTAAGCTTTCCCCTACTGCTGTTGCTTCTCTTCCTTTCTTTGTTTCATAAAGGTTTCTTCTTCTTTACATTGATTTCATCTTCAGATTCCTTTCTTTTCATTCTCGTTATCTGCAGCCACCAGTCTTCATCTTTTCTGTCCGATTTTCACCGGAAACCACCAATCTTCATCTTCTTCAGTTAATCTCCAAGCTGTTCTCATGGCTCCAAAACCCTCCAGATCTAAAGGCCTAACTACCAAAACAAAGTCTTCTGACCCAAAAGTGCCAAACTGGAAGACCAATTGGCCTGGCTACTGTGCTCATTACAAGGTAGACTATCTCAACCCAAAAATCCATTCCTTGCCTGAGACACAGAAGGCATCTGATTTATTATCTGTCGACGATCTTCTGCGATCCGAGACAAGCAATACTTGGGCTGCTGTTGCTTTTGGTCAACTAAAAGCTGGGCTAACTTTTCCTCTGTACAATCCAAACAACACTTTTATCGTCGATCTTCTTGCGGCGATTAACAGAAGTCCCTTCCAACTAACGGGTAATGCTATCCGAGTGATGACGGAATGGAGCCTGCGCCGAGAGGGCAAAACAAATTATCCCTTGCTCGCCAAACTGGAAGCTCACAAACCTGAGGAGTTTACAGTGAAGAAATTTCTTGAGCAGTATTCTGTGCTCTCTTGCAACAGAAAAACTGATCCTTGGGCTATTCGATTTGTCCCCAAACCTGCTACAGACATGTTACTCGCCGACGTCGAGATCGTCAGCACTAAGGAAAAACCATCCGTTCGTCACAGCTCTGAGGGCGATTTTTCCAATCTTCCCTGTCTCGTTGACGGTCCTTGGTTACTCGGTTGGGAAGATGACAACAAGACCAAGATCCGAGAATCTTTTTTGCCTGAGCATGCCTCTCTTGCCAGTCATACCTTCTGGACTGTGGTCTGGTCCGATGCTGATAAATATGCCAAGGATGAGAATGGCAAATTTCTCAGGACTGAGGATAAAGGCTACGTCAAACTTTCAGCCGATGCTGCTGGGAAAAAGAGAGGGCGAGAAGATACTACTGTCGCCGATGCCTCTCAGGTAAATATATATCTATATTCTCGCCGGAGTTATTTTCGCGTTAGCAAAGATCCAACTGAAGATCTAGAAACAAGCACTTTACTTAAACTTATTTTAAAAATATGTGCAAACATATTTTTAAAATATATATCTATATTTGCCTCTGCTTGTTCCGAGATCTGATAGGTGTGTCTTTGATGATATTCAATTTTCAGCGCCCAAAGAAATCTAGGCCATCTCCCGCCGAGGCAGCTGAACAACTCCGCCAACTTGTTGCTGAAAATTTGCCTCCTCCATCAACTCCTTTTGAACCTGTCAAAGAAACTATTCCTCTCCAGGGAAATCTTGAATCACTCGCCGATCAAACCAACCAGGATAACCCCAACAAGCCCGTCGATAAATCATTAGAGGATAATTCTAACATGCTCGTCGACCAGTCTGCAAAGAGTGGTTTCAAGAATCCTCCTGCTATTGAAAATATAGAAGAGATGAATGTTGACTCGGAAACGTGTCCCAAGAACAATGACCGCCCTGACATGGATCTGGATACTTCCAACGTATCAACTGCTCAGCATACTGCTGATGTTTCTGCCCTTGAGTCGCACCTTGCTGGTTTGGTCGTTCTTGATAGATTGCCTCGGCATCCCCTTCTTCCTCCAGGTACTACCGGCCCTGGAACCTTGCAAGTGACTGCTCCTAACATGCTCGCCGAAGCATTTGACAAACTCAGTGTGGCGGATGACTGCATGGACCACGAGTATTATGAAACTTTGGCACAATATAGTCGCCCTGGGTTTGTGCATCACCCAAAATTCCATACAGCTGCAGAGGTCATTCCTTATCAAGAACATTTCAACCTTTTCAATATGGTGAGTATTTTTGTGAGATTGCATCATATTTAGCTCTTGTCATAATTTGAGACTTATGCTTGTTGTGTGCATTCTCAGCACTTTCACCACTGCTTGAGTGTTGGCTCACTCCTTGAAGGTCTTGGTCGGAGGAACATCAATCTCCAGAATGAAATCACTCAACTGAAACAGGATGCCGTGGTTCGTGGCCAAGAAGTTGAGAGATTAAAGAACGAGGTCAAAGCTCGAAGTCTGACAGTCACTACTCAGCAGGGTAAGTTTCTTCATATCTCTCATTGCTGTATTATCTTTCTTTTGTTTTACTTCTTTCGCCGACCCTTAGATTTCCTGCCCTCCAAGGTTGCCATTCCTCTGACGACGATAGGCTTAGGCGAGCTGACTCTGAAATCGAGAGACTTAATAATAGCAACCTTAAGCAGTGTAATCAACTATTCATCTTCCAAAAAGACCTTAAGTGGTGCCGCCGAGAGTTGGATCAGGACGTAGATATTATAAGAAATCTTTGTAATACTTATCAAGCTGCTCGATCGAAATTAGGCCAAATGATTAGCCAACGAGATGATGCACTTCGCCGAGAAGAGTTAGCTCTTGCTGCCAGGGTAGCAGCCGAGACAAGCCATAAGCGAGCTTCCTTCCTTTGGAAGGAAGAGAAATCCAGAGCTGATAAATTAGCTTCTCAGATTATTAGCCTGACTACCGAAAAAGAGCTCGCCGAGTTTCAGATTCAACGTTGGAAAGATTCAGCGGCGAGACAAGAAACCTTGAAATTTGAGTTATACCAGCAATGTTCTGACCAACAGCGCCGAATAGAACAAATGCTAGGTCCGTGCGCTAATGAAAACTTCGAGTTTCATATGACTCAGTTTAGGGAAGCACAAGAGGGTATGCGAGATCATGTCCGCAACCTGGAAGGTAGCTTTTGTAGGATTTACTCATGACTTATCATGCTTATGTTTATTTTCCCTCTTCCTCACCATATCATTCTTTCTCTTTGCCTCAGCAACCATCCAGAGGCTGAAGAACGAAGCAGAGCAGAATCAGGAGGTTATTAAGGGTTGTCATGAGCTAGAGGTAAAGGTCCAAGATCTCTCTGATCAGCTCAAGGAGCACAAACTGTGCCTCAGCAAGATAGATGAGTTATCTGAGAAACTCAAAGAGCATGACTCTTGCGCTGGCCAACTCGCCGATCTGAACAAGCGACTCCTCGACCATGCCTCTTGTGCTGGCAAGCTTCAAGAGCTAGAGAGTGCCCGAGATGGCCTTCAAATTGAGCTCTCCGAGGCCACGGATGATGTCCAATATTGGCAGGAGCGTCACAGGAATGATGTAATCAGTGCCTCCTTCCTCGGTGCTCAGGATTTTGCTTACAAAGTCCTGCCTCTGCATAATGTAGAGATTCCTTCGGCCTACAGGCGTCTCACTCCAGAACAACTCGCCGAGCAAGAGAAGACAACTGCCAAAGGCAAAGGGGTGCTGATTGCAGAAGAAAATGAAGAAGAGGCTGAGGAAGAAAATGAAGAAGAGGAAGAAGAGGAGCAGTGGTCTGAGGAGGAAAGCTCAGAGGATGAAGCTGAAAATGCAATTCCCAAGGGACAAAATCTATCCCTTGTTGCTTTTGCCGAAAAGGTTGGATGGCAGGCTTCAGGATCGGCGACTGTTAATGCTAGTGAGCCAGTCGCCGAGCAATGTAAGGAGGTGATTGTTATTGTCGACGAGCAGAGCACGGGAAATCTCGGCGAGCCAAATGCTGCTGGAACTGTTGAAAATGTTTGCCATCCTGATGATAGTGGGACAGGCGACATAGGTGCAGAGCTTCTCGGCGACCATGATCAGGACAAGCCTCCTACACCCAAGAGTCCTTTTGCGGATCCTAGGTGTTAGAGTAACTTTACTTCTGCTTTCTAGGTGCTAAGGAAGATAGATTGTTATTTCCTTCAGTTTTTGAATTTTTCTTATTACCCTTGATCTCCTTGTAGTGAACCATTTCCTTTTGAATGTTGTTTTGGTAGATTTCTTTGTAATGAACTATTTTCTTGTTATCCTTGATATATGGATGCTTGTTTTTATGTCTATTGACATTTGTTTCCCACATGCCATTTTCCATGTGCATATTTGGAAGCATATTTGCTCGTTTTCATCTTGTCTTGCAAGAGCTAACTTTCCAAGGAGTGAAGCCCTGGCCCTCGTTACCGCCAACAATATCTTATAAATTGAACTAACAATTTCCCAGAGCAACAGGGTAGAACCCAGCCGTAACCATTACTTGTGCCCGTCGGCGATCTAATATAAGTAGAATGGGTTGCCCTCATAGACTTCAATACACTCCGCCAGGAGTGATGCTATGGCTTAGACGGATTAGCACACCAGCGGAACCGCCGATGTGATGCTACAGCGAAAGGGGACCTTATTTCCTTACAAACACTTACAGATCAACAAGTAACACGGCTGGCCTTACAACTAGCCTGGGTCGGACTAACAGTTACGATAAGGGCTTTCACTCGACAGAAGTTAGTCTTCTGCATAAGAGATCTTGGCTCTTAGTTAATTTATTGATTTGGGCATTTTGCCTTTAAAGTGGGCCTTTGGCCTTAGTACCTGATCAGGATTTTGTATGGCATTTTTGCCTTGGGCATTTGTGCCTCTGCATTTGGCTTTTATAGCCTGCTACTGAGCACTTTTGCCTCAGCTATTGTGCTCATGGAGCTTTAAGATTCTATCTACCACTGAAGTTAGATTACTCAGTGAGTGAAAGTGCGAATGACTCAATGATTTGTTAACGGGGTTCGGCGCGTGATAGCAAACCTACGTCCTCGGATCTTATTTGCTGGTGCTTCATACAAGCTAATAAGACTTCTTGGGTATTATGCCCGCCCAAGACTTCGGATTTTACATGGTATCCCTCAAGGATAGTACTTTTTAAGGAACCTGGCGTTCCAAGGATGCTCGAGTTGCACGCCATGCTCATCAATCAGTACGTACGCTCCTGGTCCGGCCACTCTTTTGACGATGTAAGGGCCATCCCACACAGGTTCCAGCTTCCTGCACCCTTCTCGTTGAGTTGGGGGAACTTCTCGGAGCACAAGCTCGCCGGGTGAGTATTCTCTTGGAATCACTCGCTTGTTATATTCTCTTGCTAATCGCCGATGATAATTCTCCATGTGTGTAAGGGCGATCAGTCGCTGCTCCTCTAAATCATCTAGCTTGGCTAGGATTAGATCTGTGTTCAGATTCTTTTCCCATGCCTCATGCTTTGTAGTGGGCAGAATTACTTCAGATGGAAGCACTGCCTCGGCGCCGAAAGTAAGTAAGAAAGGAGATGCCCCAGTTGCTTCTCGAACCGTAGTTCTATATGACCACAAGACGTTGTGTAAATGCTCACACCATGCCTTTTTGTGCTTTTCCAATCTTTTCTTCAACCCCATTCCGATAGTCTTATTGGTGGCTTCCGCCTGGCCATTACTCTGAGGGTATAAGGGAGTTGATTTTCCCAATTTGACACTGTAATGGGCGAGTAGCTTTCTTATGTTGTCGCCGACCAGCTCTTTCCCGTTATCGGTACATATCTCCGCCGGTACACCAAATCTGCAAAATATGTTCTCCCAGATGAATGTGAACACTTCTTGTCCTGATTTCTTCCTGATAGCTTTAGCTTCACACCACTTAGTGAAATAATCTGTCGCCACAATGATGTACTTCCGCTGGCCAGAGCCTGTAGTTAGCGGACCAATAATATCAATGCCCCATTTGGCGAAAGGCCAAGGGCTGAGCACTGAGTTTAAAGATGTTGCCGGCGCTTTAATTCTTCTTCCGTACAACTGGCATGGTTTGCATCGCTGAACATATTCCTTTGCATCATGATTCATCCAAGGCCAGTAGTATCCTTGCATTCTGACCTTCAAGGCTAGAGCTCTTTGGCCACCATGATTTCCACAATCTCCTTCATGAATCTCCTTCAATAATTTATTACCTTCGTCCCTTGATACACATCGCAGAAGTGCTCCAGAGAATGACCGGCGATATAAGATTCCATCTCGAAGTTCATAATTCGCCGAGCGACTGATGATCTGATGAGCCAAGATTTGATTTCCTGGCAAAGTTAAGTGGTCCAAGTAGTACCGTATCGGCGATCTCCAATCTGTTTCTGCAGATTCTTCGATGTTTGTTGTTAATACTTCCCATTGCCTTGGTGCTGTTACTGATGGCTGCATCACCCTTTCAATGGCTATTGAAGTAATATCTGGATTTGTCATCATTGAGGAGATAAACGCCAACGCATCGGCGTGCCTATTATCTTTTCTGCAGATGTGGCGAAACTTGATACCTGTGATCCTCTGGGCATACTCCCTAGCAAGTTTTAGGTACTTCTGCATAGATGGGTCTGCTGTCTGGTATTGTCCAGATATTTGTCGAACCACCAGCTGGGAGTCACTTGTCAATCTAACATTGCTAATTTTCATTTCTATGAGTATCCGCATTGCATGAATGACTGCTTCGTATTCTGCCTCGTTGTTAGTCGCCGGGAATTCTAGCCTTAGCGAGTGCACTATCCTCGCCCCTTTCGGCGAGATAAGAACAATACCAATTCCATTTCCTTCTTTATTCGACGAACCATCTACATAAACCTCCCATCCATCAGGCCTGCACTTCAATAAATCTGGTACTTCATGCTCTTGCTCATCCAAGGAGGATGGGATTTCTTCTATCTCTTCTTCTTCATCGATTGGGAAGTCGGCGAGGAAATCTGCTATAACCTGGGACCGCTGAGCTGTGCGTATTTCATACTGGACGCCGAACTGTTCAATCTGCTGGTTCCACTTGGCGATGCGTCCCACTCGTTGAGAGCTGTGCAAGATAGACTCTATTGGAGTTTTTGTGAGGACCACAATGGGATGGGCATGAAAATATGGGCGTAATCTCTGAGATGCGAAAACTAAGGCCAGAATCAACTGCTCTATTTTGGTATAATTCTTCTCTGCTCCTTGCAACGTCCTACTGATATAGTATATAGGTGTTTCTCCACCTTTAGTTCTCACAAGCACTGCACTTATGGCAAAAGGTGTAGCGGCGAGATACACTCTGAGTTCCTCGCCGTGCTCAGGTGGCTGAATTGCTGGGAGAGTAGCGAGATACTTTTTAATACCCTGAAATGCAGCTTCATGTGCCTCAGTCCAGTTGAACTTTTCTCCCTTCTTCAATGTCTGGAAAAACAGCTTGCACTTATCGGAGAATCTGGAGATGAATCTGTTGAGAGACGCCAAAGTCCCATTAAGTCGCATAACATCCTTTACAGTGACCGGCGAGGGCATCTCTATGATTGCTTTAACCTTGGCTTGATCAGCTTCCACTCCTTTCTTTGTGACGACATATCCCAAGAATTTTCCTGAAGTCACGCCGAAAACACATTTTGCTGGATTGATCTTGAGCTTAGTAACACGCATATGGTTAAATATTTCTCTTAGGTCTTCCACATGAGTTTGTTTCTTCTTACTCTTGACGAGCATATCGTCGACATAGACTTCCATCGTCTTCCCAATCCATTTCTCAAACATTTTCTGTGCCATCTCTTGATAAGTAGCGCCGGCATTCTTCAACCCAAATGGCATCCTAGTGTAACAAAATAACCCCTTAGTGGAGAAGAAAGCGGTATGCTTCTGATCTTCCTCCGCCAAAGGTATTTGGTTATATCCTGAATAACCATCCATAAATGACAGCAACTCGTGACCTGATGTAGCGTCCACGGTCTGGTCAATACTCGGCAATGGGAAACTATTCTTGGGGCAAGCTCTGTTAAGGTCACTGAAATCAATGCAGATCCTTACTCCCTTGTTCTTCTTTGGTACCACAACCATGTTGGCTATCCATTGTGGATATTGCACTGGTCTTATTATACCAGATGCCCTCATTTTGTCAATTTCTGCCTCTACAGCCTCTTTATAAGCGGGGGCCAATTTCCTTATTCTTTGCTTGAATGGTCTGACCTTTGGATCAATATCAAGCTTATGACATGCTATTGCCGGATCAATCCCTGGCATCTCATTCATGCCCCAAGCAAAGACATCTACATACTCCTTGAGTAGTGCCAGTAACTTCGCCGACTCATCTTCAGTTAAAAGAGTACCAATCTTCACCATCTTTGGCTCCTGCTCCTTGCCGATATTAATGTCCTTGGTAGGTTCCACCGCCGTGAAATGCAATTCTGGTTCTCCCATCGGCGATGGTTCCTTTAATTGCTATAAGGCCTTATCTCCAGATTTCGCCGAGTCTTCCACTGAATTTACTGAATGCACATATGTGGCTGGGTTGGCGATGAAGTCTAGAATTTCTTGTGACAATTTCGCTTCCTTGCCGAGCTTCTTTTTCTCTGCCATTTTCACCTTTCGATTTTCTCGCATCTGCACATCCGCCGAGTTGCACGCCTTGGCCACTGCTAAATCTCCTACATACTCGGCGAGTCCAAATGGTGTTGGAAATCTTAAGCGCTGATGATAAGTAGAAGGAACCCCTTTCAGACTGTGAAGCCATGGTCTTCCCAAAATCGCCGCATACGGCGAGTCAACATCCACAATACAAAAAGTAGTTTTCAAGAAATAGTCATCACAGATTTTGACTTTAAATTCAATTTCTCCTTTAGGCTTAGAAGCAATGCCATTGAACCCATAAATGTTATAAGAAGATACTGTCGGCGAAGGGATTTTATTATCCTTCACCTTCATTGCCTCGAAGACATTATTAAATAAGATGTCCACAGAACTTCCCGGGTCAATGAGCACTTTGGGCAGCCTAAACCCCTCCACCTGAATGGTAAGAACCAAAGGATTGTTATGATTCCTTCCTTCTGGTGGAATTTCTTCGGCGGAGAACCCAACACATGCTTTCATCCATTCCTGCAACGGTTCTTGCTTAACGGCGACACTACAGATCTCATTTCCCATACTATCTCGCTTATGGACTCGAGACATGACATTATCATGAAATTCATCTCTATTGATTTTTGAGTGCACAATGGAAAAGCAATCCAATTCCATTAAATCTCGCTCAACCTTAACCTCATACACATTTGGAGTGTGGACTGGAATAGCTTGAATTGGCTGAACCATGAGTGGAGGTGGCGGCGGTAATTCTAGGAAATCCTGAAATTTCCCCATGCTGACGAATCGATGGACTTCTTGCTGCACGCCGGTACAATTCTCAGTTGAGTGGCCATGGAATTGGTGAAATTGACAGAAGGAGTTGGTGTTGGCTGGCGGGACCCTTGGATTTCCTCTGTTATAAGGATAGCGGATCTCATCCCTACAATTTGAACTTTCAATCTGACCAAATGCATCTGTATAAGAAACACGCAACTTGGGCAGAGTAGCATCTTGAAAAGGTTGCTGGTTGCCTCTGCCAAACTTTCTATTATCTCCATTATATCTCCTGTCTCCATTCCCATTTCGCCGATTATCTCTTCCTCCTCGTCCATAATTTCCTCCCCTGTTGTCTAGCTTATCTCGCCCATCATAATTTCCTCGCTTCTGAGAATTCCAATGCTGCTCGGCGGTAACCTGCTGCTTTCCTGCCTCGGAAACTACTATCGCCGAGGAGGGGTTCTGTGCCGACTTCCTCTGCTCTGCCTTCAACCATTCTTTTTTGATTTCTTCTTGGTCTTCCGGCGATAAGCTATTGATCGAGTGAATTTGTTTTGCTCTTTCCTTCTTTAGTCGCAACTCTTCTTCTCTGATTTCTTCAAAACTTAACCATTCGTCTTGCATTGCCCTCAAGGTCAGTAAATCCTGCGGCATGTTCCAAAACAACTTCTGGTACAACTGGTCAGTAGTCTCCATAGCGCTAAGGAACGATCTTATCTTCTCCTTTTCTGAAACTTCAGATCCTACCTCGCCACTTGCTTTTCTCCATCTTGTAATAAAAACTTTATAGGTCTCCGAGGGTCTTCTCTTAACATTGAATAATCTTTCCACGCCGGGCCGGCCTCTATTGTTCTGAATAAAAGCGTGCAAGAATCTGCTTTCTAACTTCTCAAAGGATTTGATTTTTCCTTCCTCCAGCCCATCAAACCAGGCTAGGGCTTCATCTTTTAGTGTAGCAGGGAAAGCCATACACATTATAGGATCCGATCCTACCCAGGCTGCCATATCTCGCTTGTAGGCTCTCGAGTGTTGTGTAGGATCTCCAGTTCCATCATAGAAAGAAGTAAACTTTGGGGGAGAATACTTGGGTGACACGTGTCCATACGTAATACAATCATGAAAAGGTGTTTTTTGTGCTTCCAAAAGCGCGACTCTGTATTTGGACTCCCTTGAAGACCCACTTAAAGCTTCTACTTTATCTTTTAGCTGGCGCAAGTCCTTCTTCATCTCTTTGTCTACCTTATGTCGCCGCCTAGAGCTGCTGCGGTCTCTATCCTTTCCAGGTAGGTTTATCCTTCTACCTCTCTCGTCATACTTCGCCGATGAATCTGAGATTTCAGTCGAGCTGGCTCCACTTTTTTCACCTCGGCGAGTCGAATGCGTATGGGAATGGGATTCATGGTGAGATGAATGAGTGTGTGATCCATGGCGAGATGAATGAGCATGGCGAGTTGAATGCGAGTGGGACCCATGACCCTTATTCTGCGCCGCCATCAATTCTCTGTGACTCTGAAGTACCGTCTCCATTTGCAATTGCATTTGCCTTTCGAACTGACTAGCCTGTCTGTTATTGGCCTCAAGAATTTGCCTCAGCAGTGTTTCTGTAGTATTTGTGGATCCAGTGTTATCTGCTATCACTACTGGGCGAGTTACAGTTGCTCCAGGTACTACCATTACACCATTTCTACTAGCCGCCTGTGGAGTCTCTGGCACCACCGTTTGGACTTCTTCTACTACATGTTGAGTCTCGCCGACATCCTGCACCAGCTGCTGCTGAACATTGGCCGCCATTCTGCATCCTGTCATTGCATTTTGAGCTGCTCCTCCTGCATTCGATGTCTCTCCTCTGATGAATCCTCCAGCACCAATCTGTTCGCCACAAGCATTTGCTTCTACTGCACTACTGATTCTTGTTAACATTGGATTAGGCTCAGGCGACCTTTCTGCATTCTCAAAACGAGTGATATCCTCCATGTAAACTTCTTCTTGGCGAGTCACTTGTTGAACTGGAGATCGGCGAGATGAACTTGCCACATTAGGATCCACTGGTCCTGCTAGTTCCATTGCTCTGCTTCTAGTATTGCGACCACTTGGGAGTGTCGCCGGTGTGGGAAGTATAGGGTGTCGAGGAGGCCTACCCGCCGGGGCTTTATCACTTCTTCCTCTGGGACCCATTCGCCGAGGTACTGTAAAAGAAGACAAACACACTTCCTGACAGTATTGCTCTGTTAGTACTGTGGGTAAATGCCAAATAAGTTAGTTGGGTTACTTTTCAGAATATTGATGAATGAAATACCAAAAGGACAGCTTTACATCACGTGATGTGCAGATGGTGACTTAAGCATGACGAAAATTGCAAAAACATCTTATGTGATTGTGATTTTGAAATCAAAGTGATGGTACGACCAACATCTTAAAGAACAGCTTAACAAGGTTTTTAAGATGTAATTTTCTTTGTGGAACTGAAGTTCATATTAAACTTCAGAACCGACTCCCTTTTACCAGAAATATATATCTATACTTGAATAAAAGCATGCTGTTCTACTGCTTATGTGAGAAAAGTGAAATATGTGATGCAACTGCCCCAGTAGGCCGATGAGTCATTTTTTATAAGCATACTAGTGTTCCATACCGCCTGATTTCCTTAAATGGTAAACAAATGTTCATCGAGAATCTAGATCCATCATCATAGCATACTAAAAAATACTCTAATGCTTTCTAATTTTAGCAATACTGTGCAAGAGAATCTTTATAACGAGTTACTTATCATACCATGTTTAGCAAAACAAAGCAAAATCATGAAGAAATGTCATATGGTGGGCAGAACATCCCAAAATAGTATGAAAATTTTGCTGCGACATAACGGCGAGCCTAGAGCTCTAATGCTATACCATGTATAGAGAAACAAAGAACATACAGTAACATCCCAACTCATACTCAGAATCAGAGAAAACATAGATGAATCGAGAAGAAATTCTATATATAGCGAGTAAAAGGTAACTGAGATAATACCGACGAGTTACTATGCATGTAGTTCATACCATATATGGAAAGAAAAGAACATCACTAAATCATACCAACAAATCAAGGAAACACAAGTTCAAAACCTCTTCTAGCGCCAAAATGTAA
>JAJJMA010004927.1:0-16236 GCA_023529015.1 Papaver nudicaule
ACAAACAAAAGGCTGTAACGCCGAGGCAAAAACGCCAACAAACAAAAAAGACCTTGCATAGCAGGCACAGAGCTGATGCTCATATAAATCGTAAGGGCCCTACGAGTTATATGGCACGGTCCTCTACCCACAAGACACCCCGTTAGCGGTGGGTACCTTGAATCAAGGCTACATAAGCCGATGACACAATCGTACCCACTACCAAATGGCCACGAGGACTCCAAGTCCCCGGGCGCCGAGGGGACGATAAATGGGATTAACATCTACCTATAGAGGAAGATGGAACCCTGAGGCAGCTGCCTCGTTCTAAAGGGACGAAGTACGCAGCCGAGGGACCCCTCTGAAAAATTGTGCCCCAGGAGGGGGGGAACAGCTAAAAGATTTGGATAGGTCGAACTTTAGGCCGCGATAAGAGAAAAGTGCCATGTCTAAGCTCCAGCCTTGACCGGCATTCCTCCATTGTGTTACTTTCTTATTGAGAAACGGGGCATCCGTGTCAACGCTCTTACATTTACTTAGGCTAAAGGTTATCAGGGCACCACCATGCCCTCTAGGAAGATAAGCAGATATCTTCGATACCTACCTAACGTATTAAGAGCTAAACTGGTGCTTGCGACATCAATAGCCAGTGTTTTGCTTAAAACCAGTGCGAGTAACTTAAAGCCTTTGGAAGGGGTGATCCGTACGCCCCCACTAGCTTGGCTCACTATCTCCCACATCGAAGTAAGCCCCGAAGTTGCACCTCAAGAAACCATACTAGCCAGAAAAGAAAGGCAACAGCAAAACAAACATACACTTCATAAGAAAAATCCAAAACCAACAAGCTACACCGAGTCATACTCAAAAACAAAAGAAAAATAAAGAAAATCCAGGCAGGACATCCTCCACTCAAACATTCTCAAACAATTTCTTTGAGGGCAGCATCATCTCCAGCAGTAACACCGACACTAGTCGGGAGCATTGAAACATCTTGGTCGTTGATTAGGGAACCATCAGCCGTCGAAACACCAGCAGATGGGGTAGGAACCTTCAAATTTTCATTCGCTCCGACCATTTCACCCTTGTCCTTACGAGGATTCCCCTCTGGCAGTTCATAGCCACGCTCCTCGTTGTCAACATCACCTTCGTTACCTTCGTCTTCCATCTCCTCAGGATCAAGCTCACCGTTTTCCACCGAAACCTTCAGTTGTGCCATCACCTGCTTCGCGTATGCGCAAGGAATAAGTCCTTTATCAGACTCCAGGAGAGCATCCAAATCATTCGCACCTTTGTCGTAATAGGGAGGTCGCACGCCAAAATCTCTAAATACACGCCTCATATGCTGACGACTAAACAAAGCAGCTCGATCTTCTTCCCCACCGATATGCTTTCGGAGTTCCAAAATTTCTTGGTCGCGAGACGCGAGCTGGAAGTCCTTTTCCTTACAAGCACTTAGCGAAAGACAGAGCTCGTTTTCTTTAGAAACTACTTCAACGTTAAGCTTAAAAACTTGTTTCCTTTCGGCCTCCAACTCTTGCGCATAACCATCTTGTTTTCGAGCAGCAGTTTCAAGATGTTTCAAGAGATCCCCCTTTTCCTGTTCCAAACCCTGAATAACCGCGTCAAGGCGGATAATCTCACGCCTTTGCGCCTCATTCAAATCCACCAGGTACACCCCATGATGCTTTTGCTACAGACGATAATACAAAAATCAAATCATCACAAAATGTCTGACACATAGAAACAAATTCAAACAAGAATACACACTCACAGCTTCAACAAAAGCTTGATGCTGCGAAGGAGATGCAGCAAGAACGTCTCTATCCCACTTGCCAGAAAACGCTTGCGAAAGAAACCTAACCAAGGCAGGATCCAGTGGATGCTTCAAAGGATCCTTAGCATGCGCTCTCAAATGTTCAGAAACGTCTTCGGCATAAGGACCAGGAATAGAGCTTCGCTCAAGAAGCTTCTGTGCCTCTTCTACCGAATAAGGCCTTCGCACAAAGCCAACAGGAGCTGAACTCGAGGCACGGGCAGGACCAGAAGGTTGACTCAGCGAAGAATCCACTAAGCAGTCATTAGAGCCATATTGATTAAACCTTTCGTTAATCGGGCAAGGATCTCCAACTTGGACTCCGGCATATTCGGGAGCAACAGGCCTCGGTGGCGGCAAATTCGCCACGATAGCACCTCGAGGAACTGACTCGCTTGCAGGTGCCACTTTCTGCCTCTTCAAGGACTCAACTTTCTCATCCTCGGTGCTCCCACCATCGACTCTCCCCATGGGTGCGAGAGGAACAACTGCACTCTTACCAACATTTTTCACAGCAGACCTCTGCGAACCGACAGTTCGAGAAAGGGTCTGCACAAGCCCCTTATTCACACCTCTAAAAACAGGTTTCTCTCGATTAGGATCACATAAAGAAAACTTCATCGAACCTTCGTTAATTCGGAGCACTTTCACCTGCTACAAAAATAGTCAAGCTAGTCAGGTTCCAAAACAGAGGCAGTCATCCATACCCAGAAAACAACTGAGGCATATAGTATTTTCTCACCGGACTAGTTTTACTCTTTTCATCACTTAGCTTCGAAACTTCCTTTCTTTTCTTTGAATGATCGGCCTGTTCCCGAACTTGCGGATTTCCCAGCTCTGGCCTCTGAAAAGAAGATCACATCAGAAAAACGGTAAGGGGATGTGCACCTACACATACGCACGTGTCATACGAATTACCTTCTCTTTAGCAGCAATTATCTTTTCCTGAAATCTTTTACGCTTCTTCGGAGAAGTGAATCTTGAAAAATTCAACAACAGAAAACTTGTGATCCTCTATGAACTTTGTTCGTTCAACTCTTCTCTTTTTATCTTCGTAACCGAAAAGAACAGGACCTTCGATAAGAACAGGTTTAGAAAGCCAGGATTCATCGATAGAACAACGAAGGAGCGTATTCGCCGAAGATCCAAGGGAATCCATGTCACTCATAACATGCGAAGCATCAGCTGTTTTGACCAGGCTTACGCCCCAGGGAACCGTCGGTGCAAGCAAGCCCTCTTCCACGTCATAGTATTTGAAAAAAAATTCGGCAGTCCAAAATTCGGGCGAATGCCTGAGTTCCTCGGGAAGCTTTTCATAATAGGAAGATTTACCATTGGAGCGAGCTACCCACTCACGAATGACTCGGATGGAATTTCCGTCCAATTGCATTACACCACAAAGGGGATTGATTCGAGAGTAAATTTCGTAAAAAAGAGGATTCTCAGGGTCATATAATGGAATCGGGAGACCGGAACCCAGCTGCTCACCGGAAACAATTAATTTTCTATCACTGCACTGATGAGAGGAAAGTAATTCAGGAGACAAATTAACCTTGCCCAAACTTCTGCAAGGGAAAAGACTTGCATCAAAACCGTAAGCCTTGGCTCTTTCTTCCCAAGAAGGTTCCTGAGGATTAACCATCTTCTGAGAAATTTCACTACCAGATTGCATATCCGATTCAGGGATCTGAAAAAGCGAAAAGAAATTCAGAGAAAAAACAGATCCAAAGGAAGGAGATCGAGAAGCACTAAGGATATTGCAGAAAACTGAAGAAGAAGAAGGGAAAGAAAGAAGGGGTAAACAAAGTTTAAATAAAGGGACACAAGACCGGCGCAGCCGGTAAAAAGTAGAAGGTGTGGGGATCTCAACGTCATTTAAAGCCACAGGTGTCGGCCAAAGAAGTTAAAACACCGGACACGTGTCGAAAGGAAGAAAAATCTAACATAGTTTCCTTCTCCGAACCTCCTCGATCTTCGGATAAGGAAAGAGGCAAACTGTAGAGGGGAAAACCCCTCGGAACACGTGTCTCGCATCCGGGAAGCCTAACCACCCCGAGAGGACCGACAGCGATGTCTCGGACCATCCTAAAAGAAGTAGAAGTCACACACGAGCGAAGCGAAGACTCGGCAGGGAAGGATTCGGACCATGTCAAAGGACCGAAGACTAGAAATCAACCTCGGAGTACCACCGCCTTACTCGACAGGGACTGACACCACCACGATTGGGTTGTTTGTCCTTATTAGCTGTAAACCACCCAAGCTCGGCCTATATAAGGCGAGCTTGGAAAACGTTGTAGGGGTTGGATTCTCTTTGGGTTGAGCCTAAGCAGCAAGAGAGAGATTAGGTTTGTAATCTCCTCTGGTTCCTTATGGTTATATTCATGTAATCACGACATCGAAATATATACAAATCTTCTTATACTTTGCCTTTACTATTATAAGTTTTGGTCTTTAATTACTGTTCATAGTATCCTCGGTACTGTTCTTATGATCATCGCACCATCGAATCTCAACTAATTACTGTATGTATGGGTAGATCTAATGGATATGGCACCTTGAGTACCTATGCAGATTTTCTACTCGTACAAAGTCGGTTTGGTACAAAATCGAATTGTGTCTGGTTGTCTACGGTATCAATATTGAAAGTATGAACCGAGGTCAGGTAGGTATAACACTACGCCACAGGGCCTAGATTGTAACGTTTTTTTTTTTGCATCTGCAACGTTAATTGCCGTTGCGCACGTGGCAACGTCAAATAACGTTGCGCAATTTTTTTTTAACGTTGCTCCAATTAGGAATTATCAAAATTAATTAAGCAACGTTTTTAACGTTGCCAATAACGTTGCGCATGAAGGGCTAAATACGTCTTTTTACCGGAAATTAGACTTTCCGGATTTATTCTTCATTTTCTTCCTTTCCTTTTATCTCTTCCTTCAGAAAAAGAAAAAAACACTCTCTCTCTCTCTCTCTCTCTCGCCCTTTCTTCTCCAGTTCTCCTTCTCTCGATCTCCCTTTCTTCTTCTGGTCTCGATCTCCCTTTCTCCTAACACCATGAAGATCAGTTCTAAAAATATGAGCTTCTGGGTTTCCCTCGGATCAATCCCAGAGTCTTCATCTCGTTTCTCCTTTCACTGCTTCTTTTTACATTTTATTTGTTTACATCTCGTTTTCTTCCTCACCCCAAATCTCCAGGTCCAACCTCAACCCTCAATAATCAAAGGCTAACAAATCAAAACCCCCATGTAAAAATCGAAACCCATGTATCAGATCGAAAAGAAAACCCCTATTTTGTAACCCTAGATTTGCTATGAAAATCAAAATTAAACCCTCATCTGATTATACCAGTAAAGATTAAGATGTTCGTCGATTTGTATGTATTCCCTCTCCAAATCTCAATTTCTGAACTCATTCGATTTGCAAATTGATTTGATTTTCATTAGATTTCATTGATTTAAACCATGTTTTTTTTTTAGTTTATCATCAGATATGGTTGTACTGATTTCATTGATTTAAACAATTTGTAATACATTTGGTTGTGTACTTTCAGATTTCGTGAAGACGAAACTTGAAGCAGAGAAACAACAAGATTAGGTCTGGTTGTACTGATTGATTAAGTTGTAAATTGTTATTGACATTTATGGTCTGAATATTTTTTTATTGTCTCAATCATTTGAGGTTAAGTTACTTCTGTTGGTATCAAAATTGTAGGCTTGTTGTCTCAATCATTTGAGGTTTATGGTCTAACTTATAAATATGTGTTTGGTTTCCATTAATGGTTATTTGTAGGCTCCAAGGTACAAGAGAACTTGGAAAGAAGAGACGTCTTATGTGGTTCTGTTTTTATTTGGCTTATGACATTAACTTGGAACTTGTAGCTCCAACAGGAAAGTCCTGAGCTTCTTTCTCTGATCTGGTGTTTTAGGTTATTTGATTAATATTTTGTTAGATTGATGGAGATTTTAATTTGTGTAGGAGAATGAATTGGTTGAATTAGAGAAATCAGTAGAACCAACATGGCTGAAACTAGTAGATCCATTGGAGAAGATTGTGGATCGAATACAAGTAGTTTGGGGAGTTGTGAACTATCTCAAGTCGATGCAAGCAATGTATATCCAAATTTCAAGTGTCCAGAATGGTTGAATTAGTTAGGTTATGCTATCTGTATGAGTATTTTATTCCTATTGGTAAAGTGCTGATGTATAGTTCTGCTTTCTGCAGTTATGTGGTGGCAATATCTCAGAGGGGGTATTTATTGGCGTGTTCCTGTCGATGTTCTCAACAGTTCTGGTTAGCTCTTCTTCTTTTAGATAATAACATATCCTTATTTGTATCTTAAATGTCTGGCAGACATAAAAGTTGTTGATTAATAACCAAGTTAAAGATACATATACTATAAGAAGTAGGGTGTGGTATATATATTCCGATAGCTAGGCGAAGGCAACTTACAATTTGAAACACTCCCCATCAATTAACTCATGTGTTTGGGTCATTCAGGTGTAATTTAGATCTTGAATGCTCCTAATGACAGAGTTTGGAAGTCGGATTTAAAGATGCCAAGTATCTTGTCTTCGTGCAGGTTTTGAAGTTTTTGATGGAAAAAAATGGTATCAATGCTCTCTATGGCCAAGTCACGGTTGGAACTCTTATCCTCCAGGTGATTGGCCTAGTATATACATAAACATATTCTGTGTAGTATATGCACAAATCTTCTGTTGTCTGAGATGTCGTTGCGATTTTATATGTCAGGATTGTGCTGTAGGTCTGTTGTTTGCACTGCTTCCAATTCTGGGTGGCACTTCAGGGATTCTTCAAGGAGTTAAATTAAATGCACCAGCTGACACAGCGGCAAAAACTGGTTTCACAGCTTCCACTGCCAGTGCAACTCAGTCATCAACTTCGTTAGCTGTAGCTACCAGTAGCGGGTTAGTATACTTTGTCCTAACAACCCTCTTCTTTTTTTCTAAAGACTCAGACAGCTCTCAAGATTTCAAGGATTCAAATTGCCAAAAGTGTCTTTGAAACGCTGGAAGAGCTTCTAATATTGTGCAAGACTGATAATGAATAATCAATGATAGTTTGTAGAGAACCAACATATGACAGTCACACGCACACATATAGTTGCGGTGTTTGAGCAAATATTGTTTTTGAAAGTTAGTTCTTCACCTCTGTAGTCTCTATTATAAGATACTAAGATAACTTGATAGGAAAATGAAATATTTGTGTGTGTGTTAATCTCTACATATTCAGCTGTTGATATTTTTGTTTCCAGAACATCAACATCAACTGTCACTTCAACCGTATCTACTGGACCTAAACTACCATCTCAGATCATAGGGAAAACTGTTGAAGAGGTAAGCTATATGTGTTCACAGAACATACCGATGACTTTGTTACCATATTACCCTTTTAAACCAGGCCAACTTTATTGGTTAAACTCTACACAATTATTAAGCTTTGTCATTTGTGTTCTTCTATTCCCTTTCAATATTGGCAATTTTTCTTATCAAGAGCTTGCTTTTGCAACTGCAGATAATCAAAGAGTGGAATTCTGAGCTCCAGGAGCGAACTGGAAAATTTAGAAAACAGGCTCTAGCTATTGCTGAATGGGACAAGAGAGTTCTGCAGAATCGCGACGTTCTACTTAGACTCGAGGTAATTAGGCTTTGGACTTGATATATTTCAATTTCTTAAAATTACTTCACCAGGACTTTTTTAGTTAATTTGTTTTGAATCTGAACTATGTATTATAATTTTATTAAACTATAGTAGTCATTTTTCTGGTATTCTTAGTGGTTAATTTGAAGTAACGCAACACTGTTATTCTTTACTTGTGTCAGACTGAAGTGGCGAAAGTAGTCGAGTCACAGGCAAGCTTGGAGAGACAGCTAGAGTTGGTGGAAACTCATCAACAAGAGGTTTGTCAGTCTGTAAAATTTGCAATGGTCTAACATTCTTTCTGCTGCTGTTTTCTCTCTAAAAATGTACAATGGTATGGTTTTTGAGTTTTGGTTAGATTTCTACGGTATGCTTGATTATCGTTCGGATGTGTTCGAATAGTGCTCAGTGGTTTGCTGACATCTTATGTGTTGATGGGTTATCATGTATGAGCCTGATATTAGGGGTACTTAAAAGAGTGAATCATTTCAGTGTTTTTTTTTTCATGTTTAGTGCCTTCGGTCTATAAAGCGAAGCTTCTCGTTGGTGTTTTCTTTTTCAAATTTAATTGTAAGATCACAAGGTGACTTTCTCTAGTCTGCACATGCTTGGTACAGTCCTCTTAAGACCTGTTACAGCTAACCTTCTATTGGGTTATTTCTAGCTTGCCTGTTTGGGGATTTTAGCTTGTTCGATAAATTAATTGCTAGCGATGAATGTATGCCAGTGAAATTTGGAGTACTGGATACTTGCTATATACGTGGCATGATAATGACAATGATAATCAAGCTTTTGTACTCTGCTTTTCCACTAACTTAACATTCAGATGATGCCTTTATATCATAATCCATGCTTATTGTGTGAATATGGGATTCTTCCAATGAGAGGTTGATAAGGAATTACCCAAGTCTTTCCTCTTAAATGTGTATGTCAGTGACATCTGATTTGGTCTTAATAATGTGAATACCTTTTAAGTTTTAACTTTTTCGAGATTAATGTCTTTTTCTATTCTTTTCTTTTAAATTTGTGCGTCTATCCCACTTTTCTTCGCTATGACAGTGTGAATTTATACATGCTAGGTTGACAAGGCTTTGCTAAGTATAGAAGAAGAGGCTGAGCGTATATACAACATTTGGTATTTTTAGAAGAGGCTTTGCTGAATGTATGTATGTAATCTAGTTTAGAAAACATTTTTTTTTAATTAATGTATGTATTTTTTTAATACAATATTTGGTATTTTTTAATAAAATATTTGGTATTTTTGTTAATACAATATTTAGTATTTTTTGTAATACATTTTTTTTTTAATTTTAATAAAAAAATCCGCAACGTTTATAGGCGTTGCCTAAATTACAGAAAACGTTGCTCTAAATAAATTCTGCAACGTTACTTACGTTGCTTAAAATAAAAAAGTGCAACGGAAGATTCCGTTGCTTTAATTAATTAAAGCAACGTTAAATAACGTTGCCTAAAAATTTGTAACGCCGTTTTTGCAACGCTAATAGACGTTGCTTTAATTCTGCGCAACGTCTATAAGCGTTACAAACAGGCCCCTGTGGCGTAGTGTAAGGTATAGGTTTTGCGTATCGGCCGACCTATGTGCAGCCCTATACGAAACTGTCCATTGTAAGGAATGAGTTTAAGAAATGGCTTAAAACCTTAGTTGCAAATGTGAGTTTGTCTTTCAGGGAAACCGACCACCAAGAAAACATCTAACGCAAAAAGTGCGTAAATTTTTGATGGGGGCATTTTTTGATGGGGACATAGGAAACAAATAAGAAACTGCCATGTGTTGTTGGTTTTCAAACTAATTAATGCTCTGAATATTGAATGAAGGGTATTTTCAGGAAGCCACTGCCTTCTCCTATATTAAATCTCTAGAAAACCCGAAAACCTCAAATCTCGTATGTTATTTGCCCCAAATTAAACAAGATCAAACCAAAACTTTAAAATATTTGTTTCATGCGGGAAGTGATGTGGAATCTTGGGTGGTGATGGTACTGACTCAGTCTCAATTTTTTTATTCAATCATTAGATCTCTCCAAATCCCATACATCCAGCACTTCACGATCTTAATGCCACTATTCATTCCTTATTTCTTACTCTCATTCACGTCCACAAACAAAATGTTTGGTTACTATAATTACACCCTTTTAATAATTTCATTTGCAACCAATTCATAAAAATGTCTGGTTACTATAATCAACAATTACGATTATGAGTTGTTGATTCTTTGTTTAGTTGGGTTTGTGTAATTTTTTATTGACAGTAATGGGTTTAAAGGAGGTAACGAGGAGTTTCTGAAGCAATAATCCAAACGATGCTTTACTAGATTTTCTGTAAGGACTTGAGTGAGGAGTAAAATGATCGAATGAGATTATCAAGAACTTGAGAGTTGAAAGCGGATTGAAATAATTAAATGAGCCATTAAGAAACATCCGTTGATGTAAGAAAACGTTAACTTCTTCACTAACAGTACATAATTCCATGGAAATGCGGGTTTTTCTGTAAAAATGAAAATCTAAGAATCATTCATGTTTCCCGAAAATACCATTCCTTGAATATTCAGAGCATTAACTAGTTTGAAAACTAACGACACATGGGAATTTCTTATTTGTCCCCCATGCCCCCATCAAGAAATGCCCCCCAAAAAAAAAAAACTTGTAGTATAGGTATAAGTAAAAGCAAAGGCTGTGGTAGTGTCCAAACTTCTTGATTGCTTGGCCAGTCAGATTGGCAAACTAGGTTTTGTACTATGGTAATTAGCAAACCCAGGACCAGAGTGAGCCGCCGGGAGCAGTCTGGTACTGGCGGACCAGTTTAGTCCGCCTGGAAGATCAGAGTGATCCGTGTGGCTCAGGATGATCCGCACGGATCAGTGTAAGCCGCTCAATTCACCACAACAGTCCATCTTGATCAACAACTGTATTAATTCATACCTATATAAACTCAACTCAAACTCATATAACATTCACACCAACATTCACAATATTTAATCCAATTTCTAAAAAAAAAAATACTTAACCTGATGGATCGTCGTAATTGGGAAATGATGAAGAAGCAGATACCGATCTTTATCCATCAACAGGAGATGTATATGCAGCAGTTGGATCAAATGGATGACACCATGATTCAATTCAATACAGGGAAATACCGAGAGATCCAAAGCCAAAAATAGGAATGTCACGGAGATGGATGTGGAGATTTAGTGAAGAAGGACACCAACACATGATGTGTGATTTTTTCATATCAAATTTTTTATACTCCAACGAAGATTTCCAACGTCGCTTCCGCATGCCTCGCTTTTTGGTCGTTTGTCTTATCGCAGAACTTTGTAATGCAAATCCTTTGTTCAACTATCAATATGATGCATGTAACTTACGTGGACATAGCCCTACGCAAAATACTATTGTAGCCTTGAGGACTCTAGGTTATGGGGTGCCGGCCAATGTTATTCATGAGTATCTTCGTATGGGAAAAACAACGACGTATTATTATCTCTATATGTTTTGCAAAATTGTAGTCAATTATATGGCCCACATTTTTTACGGTCACCAACACAAGATGATATCAATCGACTACTAAGGGAAAATGCAAAGAGAGAATTTCTAGGAATGTTGAGTTGCATTGATTGCATGCATTGGGTGTGGCAGGGATGTTCTTATGCTTGGCAAGGTCAGTACAAGGGTCATTATTCAAAGGCAGTTGTTGTTCTGGATGCTCCAGCTTCCTATGATGGTTGGGTACGACATTCCTTTTTTGGGCTTCCGGGTTCAAATAATGACATCAATATTTTGCATAAGTCAGACATGTTTGAAGAACTCAAATATGGGAACACTATTCGAACTTCAGCGTTAACGACAATGACTACACAATGGGGTACTCTTTAGTGACATCATTTACCCATAATGGTCAATTTTAGTGAAAGCTTACGAGGAGACAAGGCATTCACATTCCAAGAAGCGCTTTAACACTAAACAGATGGCGTGTGGGAAAGATGTTAAACGAGCATTTTGAATTTTAAAGAAAAAGTTTGTCATTATTTGTGTACCATATCGTTCGCTAAAACCTTAAATGAATAAGGTTATTTATGCTCAGGCGACTTGACGTGATGAGAGCTGGACGAGTTTTCCAAATGCTGATTTGCAACGTGATGTTCAACCTCGACATGGAATGGGCGCAAGACAATATTCGATTGCAGCTGATAGAATTCAAAAAGATGGTTTACATTTGAGGCTGAAGGAAGATATTTGTGCGCATAATTGGGCACTTAGTGGTTCGAGAATCTACACAGGGTTTAGACGACACCCTACTAATTTATCTTCTAGTGATTATAATTAATGTCATTTGAATTCTGTACTTATAAAACTTCGTTAACCGAAATATTTTATTTAGTTAAACATTACAGCACAAAACTAAACATAACATTACACTAAAACTGTAATTAAAATACTAAAACAACACTAAACCAACCCTCAAAGACCAGTAATAAACCCTCAAAGACCAGTAATATCTGTAACATTATCGCCCCCAGTGTTGTCAACTTCGTCTTCATATTCAACGCCTTCGGGTATATGTTTTGCAAAACGACGCTTTAACTCCTGAATTTCATCGTATTCGTTTTGCCAGACTCTAAGTTATGCCAGATTCATTACCGACGTATCCATCCCTAAAATTCCCCTCATATGAGCATTGAGGGAGTTTTTTTCCCACCGATTTACGTCTTTTTTGGATTTCACGAGTCACTTTCTTACGCTCCACTAATTTAACAAGGTCATTTTTTTCTTGTTTGGACATTTACTAACCCATGTTGAATATTGCTTCCTCATTCTCTTGAGCTGCCTTTCTGTTTCTCTTTGCAGTTTTGTTACCGGGTCCATTGTATCTTTGCCCCAGTCCATTAACATTGATATTAATTAGAATTGCCAGGAGGATTGCCTAAGCCACCTGCTCCATTAACCTGTGAAGATTGATAAAGAGAGGATTGATAAGGGGACCCAGCTGATCCAGTTTGTGATGATGGACTTCCAGTATTATAAGTAGACTGAGATGGTACATCATAGCCATCTAGATGATCAGGGTTGAATCCGTTCAACTTCCTAAAAATGTTGAAAAAACGTTTGTATTTGAAACAAGTAGTATTCTGCCTTAGTCATTCCTCTCGAGTTTTGAATTGCACGTCGACTTCAGCTTCTCCGCTCGCTTTGCAACAATTCGTTGGCAACATCAGAGCGACCCAGAGACTCACATCTTTGGTAATTGTACTAAAACGACCAGACAACCCCAAATAATCACCACGATTAAGAGTCCCAGTGTCCTCGCAAAATTTTCGATGAATGTGTTTGTACCCTAGTATTTTGGCACCCTATTATTGTCTAAGTAGAACAATATAGGCGCCCAAATACTATGTTTTTGCTAGATAGGCAGCCTTGATACAGGTGCGGAACATAAGAAAAGGCGCGCCGAGGACAAAAGGCTCGTCAACAACTCAACGCCGCGTGGCATGCCACGTAAGCACAGAAGGTGTCACGGCAGCGCACCACGTTAGCAATATGAAAGCCACATAAATTGACACGTCAGCGAGAAGGCTGAAGTGAAAGGTGCCATGTCAGTGAAAAAGGTGACGTGGTGGGTGTCACGTCATCATAACAGTCAGACAAACACGTGGCGGACTGGCAACGGCGCAACACGACAACATTTAAATTGCGACGCGTGGCGCAATAGTAAGGTGACGTGTGGCTGCCGGCGACTGGGTCGGCGCCGGGATGTTTTCTGCGCTGACACGTGTCAGCATGTTTGACCGACCGGTCGACCCGGGTTGACCCGGTCCACCTGGTTCAGTCGGACTACCCGGCCCAGTTTGGTTTTCTTTTTGTGTATCTTCTTTTGGCCTTCTTCAGCCCATCTGCAGGCGATCCACTGGTCCATTTGCGCAGTCAGACACCTGTGGGTCCGTATGAGAGTTCTGGGGACTTCCAGAACATTCTGGAGACGTTTGCTGGCTAAGAAACTGCCGTTTAGATGGAGACTCTAGAATATTCCATAAGACTTGCAACATAAGTAATGGCAGGTAATCCTTATCTCGAAATTAGGGTGTGACCTACCAACCAACCATATAAATAGAGGGGTCCTGAACACCAAGGTACGCAATAATTCTTATATACTTTCATCTGCGCAAAACACCAACTGACTTTAGCATCGGAGGGTTTTCTGCAGGTACCCTCCCCATCTCAATCCATTTCGTGCGAAGACTGAGGTTACAATCAGAGATCCATATCTGCAGTTCCCGCGTTCTACATCAAGGATAATTGTGTTTGTATTGGAATTTTATATTCCCCTACAATCATTGGCGCCGACTACGGGGAGGCTCGATAAACCCTAGAAAGCGAATTTCTTATCCTGTAACAAAGATGGTACGAATTCAAGAAAATTCATCATCGGCAAGACCTAGCTCGCGACATCAACATCCCTGGAATCAACATGACGGTTATCAATATCCTGAAGTAAACGTCGCAACAGGACCTGGTTGGGGATATATGGATGCGACATGCGACATGTTCAACGATTTTGACGCTGGTGATTATTATGGTGATGAATATGACGATCTCGATATGAATGATGAAAGTGAAAGATCTGCGACTCCCAGTCCAGATTCTGAACCAACACCTGATTTGATGCAGCAGTTGCACGAAGAATACCAACACTAGCGAAACGTCAGAAGAAATCGGGAGGGATCAACATCCAATACTGGGACATCAAGGACTCAGCCAAGCAAAAATCGAAACCAGAGAGGTCGATCTGTGTTGGAACGCTTGGGACCAGTTGTGGTACCTACAGGAGATCTTTCTAAATGAAGATGCTCTGAACAAGAAAACTGCCATGGTGAGGCGGGAATAGCAGACCGTTCTGGACGGAGACAAGATCGTGAACGGGAGTTTGCATCTGAGAAAAGCACCGCACATATCCATTCAGGAGCCAAGCGTTCGTGGAATGATTTTCGAGGATAGACAACGAAGAGGGTCAGAGCACGAGATGATCGCAGCAGTTCGGGAAGCGACACAGCTAGCAGTGATGTTGCACCCCGTAGGAGAAGAGATAGGGTTGATCCTGAGAATCAGCAGGACAACTCAGACAAAGACGACGTTAGTGCCATAACAGAGGCACGCTTCAAAAGGATGATTGATCGCGCTTTGGCCAGAAAAGGAACCAAGGAAGATAATCTAAACCGACTCCATCGAAGCGCTGGAGCACCGTTTGAGGACAGGATCAGAAATTTTTGTCTACCAGAAAATTTCCATATTCCCAAATTTCCACAGTTCGATAAGAGATCAGATGACCCGTCACAGCATGTTCTGCTCTATGAGACAGCTGTGACGTTATGGGAAAGCAATGATGAGTTAATGTGCAAGATTTTTCCGCAATCACTGACCGATGGGGCCATTGTATGGTTCAACTCGCTTCGGTCGAGATCGATTGGTTCGTATGACAAGCTCATCAAAAAGATTTTTCTGCAATACAAGCATAACAGGCGTAGTCGGAAGGAAAATCATTCCCTTTTCCGATTGAAGGTAAAGAGTGGGGAGACTCTGAGACAGTTTACCCAACGATTCAGACTGGAACTAGCGGAGGTGGATGACCCTCACGATCAGCTGGTCATCGAAGCATATAAACAAGCAATTCCATACGACAGCTAGGGAATTTACAATTCCCTTGTTCGTGAACCAGCAAGAGATCTGTAGGAGCTATATGACCAAGTCGAGCAGTATGCTCGTGTGGAAGATGATTCGAGAGCTCGAAGAGAAGCAGAAAAGTCCACCCACCGGTCACATGATGGGAAGAAAGATAAGTCAAAGAACCGCCAGAATGGGCAGAACAATGATCGTGTAGATTCTGGCAAGAATCGCCACGAGAAGAAGGAGACCGGAGAAAAAGGTCAATACAAAGAACTGACGCCCCTGAATGTCAGACTATCGAAGTATTCAACAAGATAAAAAGGGAGTTGAAGCCTCCTCAACCACTACCATAAGAAAACATAGATAAGCGTGACAAGAACAAATTCTGTGATTATCACAAAGATCATGGACACACGATAGATAACTATAGGGCATTCCGGTTCGAGGTTCATAGGATTATCGATCCTGGGAAGCTACAAGAGTACGTCAAAAAGGACCATGTACGAGAATCAGTACGACAACAACTGAACGTAGCCCATGTCATTAATGTCAGTTATGACAGGATTCATTCGATGACCAGGTGAGCTGAAGAACGAGACGAGAACGAAGATGAGACAACTGAAGGAGTGGTTCACGTCCAATTCGTCAGAAACCAGTGTAGCTTGTCACAAGCTGAACATCAACGAGGGTTCACGTCCAATTCGTCAGAAACCTAGAAATATGTCATCGAATAAGAAAGCTGGAGTAACGGTCGAGATAGAGAAACTGTTGAAGGCATGATTTATTCGTCCGGTACAATATCCACAATGGATGTCAAACATTGTGGCAGTTCCGAAGAAGAACGGTAAAATTCGTATATGTATCGACTTTACCGATTTGAATAGGGCATGTCCGAGTGATCCGTATCGACTTCCGAGGATTAACGATATGGTCGACGCAACTTATGGATACAAGCGGCTGTCATTCATGGATGGTTATTCTGGGTACAACCATATACCACTGTTCGAAGAGGATCAGGAGCATACAACTTTTATAACTGACAAATGAGCATACTGCTACACTGTGATGCCGTTCGGGCTCAAAAACGTAGGTGCAACATATCATCACTTGGTAGAC
>JAJJMA010004956.1:0-17652 GCA_023529015.1 Papaver nudicaule
ACTATTTTCAAAAAATTGAGTCGTTGGTGTTTTTCACTATAAAACCAACCCCCCTCTGAAAAAAATATTCACCCCATTCAATCTCATGTAAGTTGATTCTCTCTTTCTCTCTTACTCAAATATTTCTAACACATCGTCTTCCCAGCATGTTCTTTCTCGAAGAGGAAAACGCCCAGTTAAAGAAATATTATTTTTGAGTCAGCGTCCACGAAAGAAAATCATCTCAACACCTCCCTATTCAAACGATCAATCGGGTTCTCCTCCTCCTGCCACGCAAAATTTCGTTTTAGTAAGTTCTTCTCTTTCACCTCCTCAACCAAACGTCGTTTTACTAGGTGCTTCTCCAGCATCTCCTCCTCACAGATATCGATATCGGCACATGAATGAGAAAATAACCTATGAATACTATTATGAGTCTCAAAAACCGTTATCTTCTCATCGATTTACATAAAAGAAACCGAATTCTGCTCCATTTACGTTGGGTGAAGATTTATGTTTTTGTAGAAATCTAATATTGTACTATCCAACCCGGAGGAGATACAACGAAGTCATATTGGAGTGAATGAGTCAGAATTATGGAGTTTAGTCAAAGAAGACTTCAACAATGAAACTCCCCAACCCCTAGTTGCGCGAGATGTAAATGCGTTGTGTTCGCAATGGAGGTTCATACACAAAAACCTCGATGAATTTATGCACTTGGGGTGATTGATCAGATCTACATTCAGGGAAGATACCGATGATGAAATTCTACCCAGGACTATGAAGGAATGGCAAGAATGGAAAGAAAAGAATTTCGAGTACGAACAACATTACCATCTCCTGAAGAAATTTCTCGCAACTCGTTATGTGTCTGAGTATGTTGGTTCATGTAATATGGGTTTACTATGTAGTTTAGATTCCGAGGTAATGCAAAATAGATCTTCATTAATGTTTTTACAGTGAAACATGTTTCCATAAAACAAAAAAATTATTTAAAATCTAACTCGCACTTTTTTAAACCAATAGGCGACCCCATTGGACGAGTGGGGTCTCGTGAGGGTTTACTAAGTGATATTCCCACAAAACCATCACTACCACTTTTCCTCATCTTACGATGAGGTAGCTAAGAGCCATTCATTCTCTGAGTCATCTTCAGAAAAGCGGTTTGGAGGATCTTCACTGTGCACTTCAGGGTTCATCCAAGGTAATTATTCCATGAAGATGACATACCAGTTGTAGTATTCAAACGGCTTACCATGCTTAGCAGCATAAGTGTCCCCCGCCATCCTCCCCTGAAACAAAAATATTTAGCTGGTTTAGCATTTAGTTTTTGAGACTCATATCATTTTAAAACACTATATCATCCAAACGAAAATTACTTACCACATTGGATATTGTTAAGCGCCCAACCCCACACTCGTACAAAACTCTCTGATCGGAAACAAACTCCCTTACGCATTTCTTAATAACCCTAACCTGGTTCTTGATTGTTTGTACAGATCTCTGATTGACATTACCATTGAGCTCATTGAGCTTAGTCATGACCCGATTCCACATCACTTCTCCAGTAACGCGGAGAGTTCCAACATCTATTTGTGTATGACGAAATCCCAACTTGTAATTATTGTTTCATTTTCAATATTAGTTTACCTAACCATGACTAAGAAGATTTTTCTTTAAAAATCTAAACACTATCACTCTGAAAGAGTTGAGTAGAACAAAATTGAGATGAATTGAGAAGTAGATAAAAAAAAGGTGGGGTGGTTTTCTTTCGGCAAGAGACCACATTCTTATAACCTTAATAATTCAACTGTTCAATTGATTGACATATGCAAAACACTGTGTAGTGATAGGATAACACAATATGACATTACAACCTTGAAAAGAGTAGCTGGGGAGGTTGAAGTGATATCACACTGCCATAGGAGACAATATTTTCAGATGAGTGGATTGAAGTGATTATACAAAGCCACACCAGACAACTTTAATTAAAATATTCCTATAAACCACATTAAAATAAATAACTATTCGGACTTGTCTTTGTATTCCGGGCGCAGGGACCTAACGTATTCCTCAGTTGTGGCAGTTATGCGTCTAGAGTATCTGCGGCCACGCCTCATCAAGTACTTAAAACATTCCTCGTAAACAAATGGATGTCTATTGCGTGCTGCACAAACGTTATCAACCCTAGATTTCTACAAAATAAAATAAAACAAAACATCTTTAGTGTGTTCAAATATTCAAATTTTAAATTTACCAAAAAGGTTGATCATCATCTCGAAACCTTTTATTAGGTTACGACTGTAAAGCCTTTACTTGAGGATCGTGAATCATGAGTCGTATTTGATCATCGTGATTTTGTGTCTTGGGTTGATTGTATTGTACTGGTACAATCAATCAATAAGGCCAAGATTTGATAAAAACTTCGTAAGGCTGCGCTCAGTGTTATAAGATCTAGAAGTTATCGTATTAAGTTCGTCATGCATTACGCAGTAAAGTCAACTAGGCTAGATCAATAAGCTCTAGTTGATATATCGATTTCCCTCCTTGATTGAATAAATCTTAAGGAGATCACAAAAAATTCGGCGTCCTGTTAGCGGAAGGTTAGCGCTAGCCTTCACGAAGGACCATGGAGTAATTCTTAGATATAAAGGAACTTAAATAAGGGAATCAAGTGCGCAGGTTCTTGCGGGAGCCAAAAGACGTAGGAGCATAACAGTAACTGAATTGCTTGGAGGGTTTAATTCAGTCTCAACTACATTCTAGTCCGAAGTCTGGTAGTAGGCTAGTGTCTGTAACGGCTTAATGTTGTGTGTGTTCAAATATGGACTAGGTCTCAGGGTTTTTCTGTTGGATTATGGTTTCCTCGTTACCAAAACTTCTGGTGGCTTGCATTACTTTACCTTCCGCATTATTTTGTCTCTGATTGATATAAGTAAATTATGGCAATATTAATACGTTGATTAGACCTTTGAGTAAACCCATCTCTTTGAGATTAGAAAGAACATGTTCTTATTGATTCGGCTCTTGAACAAAGAACTTGACTCAGGTTATTACTTCAATATTAACTTGTGAGATAGTTTAATCAAAACAGGTTCACAAATTCAAAAGTTGGCGGTGTACTAAGGGTATCCCCTCAATTTCATATCCTGCTCCTGAAAAAGGAGGGGTACCGAAATACTACCAACTTTTCGTTTTGGCTTGTGAGTCTTATGGTTTAAGTCTGGACGATCTCAAAAATCAATATCCAAACTTATAACTGGAGTTGTTAGACCTCGACAAAGATTACTTTGGAGTCAACTCGACAGTTATGCAATAACGTACTACTTGGTGCTTTAATTATAAATCAGAGTTATAATGCGGAAAGTAAAAGCACACAAGACACCAGAGATTTTTTAACGAGGAAACTGCCTTGCAGAAAAACCTCGGGACCTCGTCCAGTTTGAACACCGCCCAGTACAAACTGACTACAAACACTAGCCTACTATAAGACTTCGGTCTGAAATGTAGCAGAGACCAACTCAAGCCCTCCAAGCGAATTGGCTATTGTCGCCTTCCTTACGTCTCTAGATCCCCCACAGATCGTCACGCACTTGATTCCCCCAGCTGACGTCCTTTACAGGCCTAGGAGTTGCTTTGACCGCTGTCAAAGGCTTGTGTCAGCAATACTGGCTTTTCAACTAAACTGTTGACGTATGGTGTAACTGTCCTCTATCAGTTTACCATACATAAGATGATTTCCTTCGGATTGTTAAATCCAGGTCATACGGAAATCTACTTCTTGAACCGGGGCTGACACGCAAACCAAGTAAGCAATGCCCAATTCGAATCTACCTCAGTTATACACGAAGAACCACTTAAGGAACTTGTATAACTGGAGCCAACTAGGTCTTACAACACCGAGTGCAGCCGTGCGTTGCTACCTTTCCAACCTTGTTGAGTAACGTATCAGTTCTTGAATAGCCGTATATCAGAAGAGACGGACTTTAGAATAGACAAGAACGTGATCAGGTTACCAAGGTTACAGGTTAATCCGATTTCAACCAAAGATGGTTTCAATCTCCTACCTGTGCTTCCCAACTCTCAAGAGAAGTCTTTATAGTCGTAGGGAGTTCCCAGAGGAGCTGCAACCTATAGAGGATGACTATACCACAACAAGCATTCACCGAAGTGAAAAGAGTTTACGCTACCTTCCCTAAGGACCTTCACGTATGCTTGATGCTTGCGGTATTTGTCCGTAGACACCTCTATTAATAGCACTCAATAAGATAGGTTGCTTTGGAATAAAGCAATCAATTACTTGTCCCACAAGTTAGGGAAACCCTAAACTTGACAACAAAGTAATAGAGATTAATCTCAATTGGAATTCTTTTTAGAGTTATCTGCCAAGTGTTTTGTTAACTCAAAAACACTTCAAGATAGAAATCCAACAGACCAGAGATAATCTTATCTTATTGACTCATTGAGGATTGTTAGATGGAACACAAAAGATATTCTGTATAACCAAGTCCATCTAAGAGATAAAGGAGTTTTGGAATTTGACTCAGAGTGAAATTCTAGGAGAATATTCACTAAATCCGACACCAGGCAGAATGACCGACATTCAGGTTCGCGTACTGATTCGCGAAATGTTCAGCCATTCGAACTCAGAAGAATTCCGAGTTTCTGGTTTGCGAACCGGTTCGGGAACCGTCCACCTGTCAGATTTCGTCAAATCTGGATTCCGCTGGAAGTACTGGGCTGAGCCAGAACTTAGACGTGAGAACGTCCTCAGCTGTGATCCATGGACTCTTTGCTCAAGAGTACTCCTTTAGATTCATCCATATCCAACTAACAGTTTGCAAGCAAACCATTGTAATTGACACATGGCACCGAATCTGTCTCATATATTCTTGTACTCACAGTAATTTGTGGGATCAAATACTGGTCATGACACAAGGCCACGTTACACAAGAATACGATCTCAATCGCTATTATCACTACTAAAGTAGTCGACTATTTCGAAAGAATAGAGAAAGTAGAAATAGAAGAATATCCATAAAGTCATAACTCCTACTAACCTTTTATCGATGAAGAATAATTGATGTCTTCTTTGTCTTCACAGTCTTCGTCTTCAAGGTCTCTACTACTTTGTCTATATCCCAATTCCGAAATCTAAACTCTAGTAGGCTAAATTAAGAATTGAGTTTTGACACCTAAAACTGACAACTAGCTTGACATACCAACGCTAGTGGGTTTGACCGGACAATGCCCTAACAGTTCCGTTCAACAGGGAAATAACGACCTCCCACTATGTGACCTTCGAGAAACAGTCTTTAGTTCATTTTTGCCCAGGAAATAAACGTAATATGCCTCATCCCCCATATTATCGATTAGAGGGCTTTCGATTAAGCATCTTCCTAAATTTTCTATCACTGGCTTATTCTCCATTTTTCTTGTGCGATCGACCCATCCATTATGATATATGTTAACGATCTGATTCTTGCTGACTGTTATTTTGACTCTCTTGTCATTTTTCCAACTTTTTGATGAGCGCATCTAATTTTATTTCCGCCTCCCGACGGTAGCTCGCTTGCTTGCTTCCTTTTCCACCATCTTTTTTCTGTTGTAGTGCTTTTTTCTTTCTTCTTAAGTTTTAATTCCTCTAAGTTTCTATGCCTAGATGTTGCGATTTCTCCAGACATACTTGTTTTCATTGCTTTTCTCTGGAGAACTGACTTTTTGGTGATTTCTCGGCTTCTGGGTTTTAATTATAATGAAAGTTTAGGCTTGGTTTAAGCTATTGTATTTTCACTAGACCACCCAACCGAAGTTGTGCCGCATGAAACAGCTCACACTGGCTTCTATGAAACTTTATCATGCGGTTTTCAGCGGAGCCTAATCACAGAGTTAGATTTCCTAGTTTGTGTTTTGAAGGGAAGGATTGATCAATGAATTTGGAATGCGGGTGTAGGAGTACAAATCCGCCGAGACACGTGTCGGAATTTAGGGACATGAGACGAAGGACAAAACGAAGAAGTACGAAGCACGGGATAGAAGCCCAGAATATCTCGTACGACGGTGAAAGGCATAAGGAAGAATGCCAAAAGGAGAACAGCCTGGAAGGCCCCGAGAAGCTACCTCGGATGAAATAAAGCGAGAGAACCATGCGCTCGGAAGCCTCTCGGAAGGATCACCGACTTACTCGACAACCCCTGACACCCACGATTGTGTAAATTGTCCTATTAGTTGTAATCCACTACTCGTCTAAGCCTATATAAGGCGAGCTGGAACTCATTTGTAAGGGTTGGATTTTTGTTAGGCGTAGAATTCATTGGGAGAAAAGGTCTAGGTTAGTATTCTCTCCATGAGACAAAGTAAATATCTGGGTGATATCCTAATGTTAATGAACAAAGTTTTATCTTTCTATCTATGATTATGTTTCCTTTGTATTAATCGTCCAATCCTCTCGCGTGATGTTCTCGCTCTCGAGACTCACACCATCCTATGTATCGATGATTCCCCTTATGGCTCTGTAGTACAAAGTACCTAAGCAGATTTTGTACACACACAGTTTGGCGCTAGAAACAGGGACTGATTAAAACAACTTAGGTTTGCCTGTGATTTTTGTAATTTTCAAATTTTCCAAGAATTTTTTTCTAGGGTTTTTAAGTTTTCCTTTTATGTTTTTACGTTTCAAGCTCCAACACCTTGAGTACCTAATAGATTTTGAGCTTGGGGAATACTCAAGAATGTCGAGCAAATTACCGTAATGATGGATTAATGTTCTTCAAGGAATCTAAGCTTTGAAAAATAAAGATCTAATCAAAATCTGGAAACTTTACATGGATTCTCAACCAAGGGTCTGATGCTGAGATTCTCGAAAAACACCTTCGCCTCTAGTTATTATAGGGAGGAAATTTCATTGATCCCCAAAGAGTATGGTGTGTAACTTGGAAAAACTATTTTGCGAAAATCATTAATCTAAGAACATAGATCTGGGGAATTAGGGTTCACCCAGCAGAACGGTCGATAAATGGGGCGACACAAATCAAATCTAACATAAAAGAATTGGTTGCAAACAATAAAATATATATGTCAGACCTTTAACACACAAAGGACAACTATGGACCTCACTTGTCGGCTATGTGATGAAGGGTCGCTATCACCATCAAAGAGCGCCGAGGGCATATAAATAAAATGAAGCAACAAAGAGGAGAGACGTTGTGTCGTGTCTACTGTAATTCACTGATCCATACAAGGAAAAACATCAGTTCGAGGAGCAGCGTGAACAGGAGGATACACAAAAGAGATTCTGAGGGAAAAGAGATACTCATAATCGAGAAAGCAAGAAGATTCGAACCGTAGCAATTGGAGCCGGTATCCTTCTCACCTGAGGAGATTCCCGAAGATGGATCAAGCAATCAACCACTAGTAATTACCGCATTCTTCAACAAGAAACTGATGCCGAGGATATTAATCGACCAAGGAAGTTCTGTGGACGTCCTCTTCGGAACGGCTTACAGGGAGTTCTCAGTAGCACATCAATGGTATCGACGGATTATACAATATATGGGTTCAATGGCAGAGCGTCAAAACCAAAAGGAGATGTTGATACTAATTTTCCCATATCATACTTCAAATGAATATTGTTAGAGGATCGATTGCTTAAGTCGTTGGTGGCCTTTGTTCGTTAACAACCGGGGATTAGTTCGTGAATTTGAACGTATTATCGTTGGTTATTATGATCCAAGTTGGCTACTGACTGCAATTGTGGTAATATCTTGAAGACAATCGTCGACAAAGTTAACTACAAAAGATATAACTAAAACGATAATCAACACAACAATTAACGAGGTTCAGCAGCCGTGTGCTTACGTCCTCGGGGGTAAAATCAGTTGTTCTATTATATCAAATCAATAAAGCTTTCTATGGTTTACACTATGAGTCACTTCAATTTGTTAATGGATAGAGGCCAAATGGAATCTGGAGAATGTTCATCCAAGAATTCTCACTCCTAGTTATTCTTTTCCAAACTTTGCGACCCCCATTGCTGCTGATGAGAGGGGGTATTTATAGTACTCCCATGGGCATCACTCTTTGCTATCCTTGGTTGCTTCGATCTTCTGTTGTTCCTTGGATGGATAGAGGCCAAATGGAATCTGGAGAATGTTCATCCAAGAATTCTCACTCCTAGCTATTCTTTCCCAAACTTTGCGACCCCCATTGCTGCTGATGAAAGGGGGTATTTATAGTACTCCCATGGGCATCGCTCTTTGCTATCCTTGGTTGCTTCGATCTTCTGCTGTTCCTTGGATGGATCGTCCATCTTCGGTGATCTCCCTTATCATCCAATCCCAGCTCGTCGTACTAATATGTGGAGGATCCTTGCTATATTCATACGTTGTAGGCTCCTTATTGGTCGAGGTTTCTGCTCTCCATAGCTGGCTGGACCAATCCCCAATCGACAGACAACTTCTGTCCTGCTGTCAACAACATTAAATGCAGTGTGACTACTCCTTAACGTGTCTTCTTTCTCCTAGTATCCTAGGTTGATGATCCTTCGATCTCCTCCATTGGATTTTATCGTCTCGTGATGAGATGTTGCTTTTCTGGGATATGCTTTTATCCTTCGCGGTTCTCGTTGCCTCCGTGCGTAACCTCCGGAGATGGCGCCACGTGTCCATCCGAAATTATGCATTAACAATTTGCCCCTTTTCTTTCAGTTATTGATGTGGGCAATTTTGGAAGAAAACCTCCGCCTATGCCGCCATTTTCAAACAATGGTGGGACCTTCTTTCACGCCTTTTCGTGGTTTTGTGGGAGTTTGTGTTTTTTTTGTGATTTTCTATAAATGATGGATTTGGGGACGTGATCTTTATCTTCTTCAGTTCTAACTTCCCTCCTGTATGCTTCCTTCTTCATCTTTGATCACTGGTTCTTCATTTCTCCTCCCTTTGTCTCAAGTTTCCTTCAAATCCTGATGACACGAAAACCATCAAGTTCTAAGTCGAAATCTTCTTCCAAGAAGTCGAAGAATGCTGCTAGGGATTCGAGTGCATCCTCAGCTACTTCTTCTTCGCTGCAGGTTTTCCCTCGCCTTTCGAGTTCTTTTGGCGATGTTAAGAAAAATCTTCCCGCCGTTGGTGCCGGTCTTGTTCCTGGTAGAGTGAATACGGAGCTTAACTATGAATTGCGGCGCCTTCGTCCTTCTGAAGATGACAGTTATCGTCATTGGAGCCTTACCAAAATAAAAAAATCTTTTGGTTTGACCCATTTCGATATTTCCTTCTTTGATGGTGATGTGGATGTTCTGACCGAGGATATGATTAGGAATTTTCCTTATGATGAGAATTCCTTACTCATATCCGTTGTTTAGTTAGCTGCTGGTCTTGTCCTTCCCTTGTACGATCCTGATGATACTTTCTTTATTGACGTCTTCGTTGACCGAGACAATCCCTCCTTGTATCAGCAACTTCGTGGTATAAAACAATATACTGGTAATTTTTTCCGCATTTTATATGAGTGCTGGCTTCGTGCTCAAGGCCGAACTCGCATGAGATGTTATGATCCCTTTTCTTTAGCAATGGTTCGTCGAGAAGATTATACTCCTCAAAACTTCAACTTGACCTGGGGGGACTCCGTTCAGATCTCTAACGTGGTGCCTTGGTCAGTTGGACCTCATCGATTTGCCCCTTCTGCTAAGCGAATCCGCGACAAAGTCCCTCTTTTGTTGGATGACTGTGATGACCCTGACTTGCTAGTTATCCCTGGGACAGTTAGTCTTCCTTTTCCTACTGATCAGAGGCTTCGTCTTAGTCGTGATCATCGGTGGATGCGTACTCCTCTTCGTTTCACTGGTCCGTGGGTTGCTGGCTTTAGGAAATCTCGGTCCCAGCCTGGCTTTGTCCTTCCTAGCTTGATGAAAGATCTTCCTCCACGCTATCGAACCTTTATCGCCTGTTTTTGTCTTCAGTTTCATGTTATTAAAATTTCTTTTGACAGATTGCTTTTCTCCTGGCTGCCAGTCCCTGAGGGCTAATGTACCTTCACCTAGCGTTAGTGACAATACTTGTACTCGAAAGAGAAAAATTGGTGTTGGGTTAGTGAAAAATATTGACAACAAACCCGTTGGCGTTACTTCGTTGTCGAAGGTATGGGTAATTGATATCCTCTCTTTGTGCGTATGTAGTTTCCCCCCTTAGCCTGTGCCTTTGACAAATGATTGTGCGTTTTTCAGCCTGTTGCTAGGAAGAAACCAAGGGCCGAAGTGAAATCTGTTGACGGAGTTGGTGAGCCCGAGGAGTCTTTTGCTTCTAGGGTGAGTGTGGGTGTTGAAGATAGCTCCGAAGATGTTTCCTCTGGTCACCATAGTGATGATGGCGTTGCTGCTCCAAGTTGCTTACCTGCCCCTGCAGTTGTGGATATTACTGATGACGTCGATGTGCAGGATAGCCAGTACCCTGAGTTTTCTTCTGCTCTTGAAACACGGGTTAACATGAAAGATGCGGCTGAGCTTTTGTCTTGTTCCGCCGAGGTTTGCATCCCTTCTTCTTCTAGTCTTCTTGAGTAAGTGGTGAAATCTTCTACTCAAACCTCCCCCTTGTCCTTTGTTGTTGTAAAACCCGTGGACTGGTCTTCGTTCTTCTTAAAATATCTTGATCCTCCTTTGGGTCCACAAATGTCCATCTTCGATGACCGGGTTTCAGAGTTAAGGTCCGAACTTAACGTTGTTACGTTGTTGACGGAAGAATATAGGCGTGTTGCTGAGGAATCTAGGGCTCGTGAAGAAACTGCGGTTGCCGAAACTGCCCTCTTGAAATCCCAACTTCGTGATTTTGATGCTAAGGTAGCCGCTGTTGTTGCTTCTCAAACGGAGGGGCTGAGTCTCACATACGCTCTCTCTGCTGCGATAACCGTGAACGAAGCTTTTGCTGAAGCCGAGTGCCATTTCCCTGGCATCGCTTTTCCGAGGATGGATGTCCCTTAGTTGCCCTTTCTTTCGGAAGAAATTATTCGGAATTCCCTGTTTACACCTGCATTTTGACCTGTTGGGTGAATTCCTGGCCATTTCTTGCCTTTGTGAACCTGTCTTCTGTTGCTTGTAACTTTTTGTAATCGGATATATCCGAATGGTAACCTTGTTGATCATGAGATCTTCTTCCTAGTGTCTATTATTTTTGTAATCGGATATATCCAAATGGTAACCTTGTTGATCATGAGATCTTCTCCTTAGTGTCTACTTTTTCAGGCATTTCAACCTTCTTGGGCTAAGCATTATCTTTCAACCATCCTTGGCCAGGGGATAATTTAGGACATTAACCCGGGAGAAGGATTCTCCCGCTAGGGGAGACGTTCGAGCTATCTCTATCATTGGATTCTTACGCATCGCCTCATACATATTAATGAGGATCCTAGAGATGACCTGTGATCAGCAGGTATACTCTGTCATGACAATTTTTCTGTTGCGCTTAGGCTGCTGGCAATCGTATCATTGCACTTACTTCGCTGTTACTTTTAAAATTTTGTCAACTTCGGAGCAAAAAAACATTTTATTAATATACTGCGCCGTAGCGCCCTTCGTGGAAAGTAACACAAGACAAGTGGTGGAACTTCGGACTGGTAACTCTTGCTCCTCCTTTTCCCTATGGGTAGTACTTCTTAATGTATCGGGCGTTCCATGGGTGTTGCAAAGTGTCTCCCTGCATGTTTTTGAGATAATATGATCCATTCCCTGCAATATCTTCAATGACATATGGTCCTTCCCATACGGAGGCTAGTTTGCCCCATTCAGTCTTCTTTTGGTACGGTGGTATCTGCCTCATTACAAATTCTCCCACAGTAAAGTTTCGAAGAATTACCTTTTTGTTGTATTCCTTGGCTATCCTTCGTTAATAGTTTTCCATTCTTTGAAGTACAGTCTCCCTTCGTCCTTCTAGATCATCTAACTTTTCGTAGATCAGGTCCGTGGTTAGATTTTTCTCCCATGCTTCGGTCTTGGTTGTTGGGATGATAACCTCAGTGGGAATCACAACTTCGGTTCCGTAGGTCAGCATGAAAGGTGTTTCTCCTGTTGCTTCTTTTCGAGTTGTTGAGTACGTCCATAGCACGTTGGGCAACTGTTCACACCATTTCCTTTTATAGTTGTCGAGCTTTTTCTTTAGGATCAGGGCTATGGTTTTGTTCGTGGATTCTGCCTGACCGTTGCTTTGTGGGTACGTCGTTGTTGATTTGATCTTCTGGATCTTATAGGTATCGAACAACATGTCGATGTTCTTTCCGCTAAGTTGTGCTCTGTTGTCAGATACTTTGGCCGTCGGAATTCCAAACCTACAAATGATTGTTCAAAAAGAAACTTGAATACGTCTCGATCTCTTATGTGGGCAAGGGGTGCAACCTCTACCCACTTGGTGAAATAGTCAGCGGTGACTATCAGGAACCTTTGATTGCCTGACCCTGCTACCAGTGGGCCTACTATGTCCACTCCCCATTTTGCGAATGGCCAGGGACTTAGTACGGCATTTAACTCCGTTGCCGGTGCTTTGAATTTTCTTGCAAACTGCTGACAAGCAAAACATCGTCTTGTCATTTCCAATGCGTCTATGTTCATGCTTGGCCAGTAGTATCCTTGTAGCCGAGCTTTCTGCGCCAGGGATCTCATGCCGCTGTGGTTTCCCGCGTTTCCATAATGTATGTCTTTTAAGATGTGCATCCCCTCTTCCTTCGTGATGCATCTGAGTAGTGGTCCCAGGAACGTAGACTTGTAGAGGATTCCTTCCCGAAGGTGATACCTTGCTGCTCTTGAGATGATCTTCTTCGCGTACTTGGGATCTTCGGGTAATACTTCGTTGCTTAAGTATTGGTGAAGGGGTATTCTCCAATCGTCTTCTACTTCGTTGCCTTCTGCGTTTGGTGGGATGGATACTCCTTCCACGTCCATAATTTCTTCTCCCGCAGCTTCAGTATTCACAGAGGGTTCATACACCCTTCCCACCTTGATGGATGTAACCTTGGGGTTCCGTAGCATAAATGATATATATGCTAACGCGTCTGCATGTCTAGTATCTTTCCTTGTTACGTGCCTGTATGTTACCTTTTCAATCTTCGCAGTGAGTTCTTGTGCTAACTTCAAGTAGGCAGCGAGGCATAAATCCAAAGTTTGGTACTTAAGCTCGATTTGCCTAATGACAAGTTGTGAGTCGCTCGTGATCCTGACGTCCATGATACCTAACTCGATTATTAGTCGTAACACATGGATCACTGCTTCGTACTCCACGATGTTGTTTGTGTACTCTTCAAATTCTAATCTGAATGCATGCAGGATCTTATCTCCCGTCGGTGTAGTTATCACGATTCCTATTCCTGCGCCTTCTTTGTTGGAAGATCCATCTACGAATACTTCCCATCTTCGAGAGTTGACTGGCTCCAACGGATCATCAGGGTCTTCTTTGTCTTCGTCGGCCCCTGGTATATCATCAATTCCTTCTTCGTCTTTGAGAGGTAAGTCCGCCAAGAAATCTGCCAACACTTGTAATTTTTCCGTCGTTCGGGGTTCGAATATAATTTTGAACTGTGTTACCTGTGCGTTCCATTTGGCTGCGTCCCACCCTTTATGAATTTTGGAGGACCTGGCCGATTGGCGCCTTCGTTAGAACTTTTACTGTATGTGCGTTGAAGTAGGTTCGCAGTTTTTGGGTTGCGAATACGAGGGTCAGGATAATCTGCTCCATCTTCGTGTAATTTCTTTCAGCGAGGTACCTAGTTTTACTGATGTAGTAAATAGGTATTTCCTCCTTCTTGTTTGTCCTAACCAGGACCGCGCTGATCGCGCTGCTGGTTGCCGCCAAATATAGAGTTAATACTTCGTCTTTGTCTGGCCTTAGTAGCGTCGGAAGGGTGGCCATGTGCTCTAACTTTTTCGAAAGCCTGCTGGCAGTCTTCTGTCCATGCGAACCTGCAATCCTTCCTTAGTGTGGAGAATAAATCCTTACATCTATCTGATGATCTGGCTATGAATCTTCCCAGTGCCGCCAGTCTTCCGCTCAGTCTCTGAACGTCCTTCAGGTTCTTCGGTGATGGCATGTCCACAACAACTCTGACTTTCTCCAGGTCCACCTCGATTCCTTTTTTGGTGACCAAGTATCCTAAGAATTTTCCGGAGGTTACCCCGAAGGTACATTTCTCCGGATTTGCCTTCATTTTGCAACTTCGCATGGCTTTAAATATTTCTTTGAGATCCACCAGATGATCTTTCGAATTCAGACTTTTGACGAGCATGTCGTCAACGTATACCTCCAAGTTTTTTCCAATGCATTGTTTAAATATTTTATCCACCAGTCTTTGATATGTGGCTCCTGCGTTCCTTAGTCCGAAGGGCATTCTTGTATATCAACATAGCCCCCTCGGAGTAAAGAAAGCAGTATGTTCCTGATCTTCTTCGGCTAGGGATATTTGATTGTACCCCGAGTATCCATCCATAAATGACAGTAGTTCGTGACCTGAAGTCGCATCGACCAGTTGGTCGATGCTTGGTAAGGGATAACTGTCCCTTGGGCAGGCTTTGTTAAGATTGCTGAAGTCGATGCAAATTCTGACGCCTCCGTTCTTCTTTGGTACTATCACCATATTTGATACCCAAGTTGGGTACATTACTTCTCTGATGAACCCCGCGTCCATCAGCTTTTGGAGCTCCTTTTCCACCGCTTCGTGGTATACGGGGCTACCTTCCTTATCCTTTGTTTGAATGGCGGTGTGTCCGGATTTATCCGAAGGTGATGGGATACCACCGACGGATCTATTCCTGGCATGTCATTCGTCGTCCATGCAAATACATCCAAGTATTCCTTCAGTAGCTCTTTCAATTTTACTTCTATAGTTTCCTCCAACAGGGTTCCTATACTCACCTCCCGTGGCCGTTCTTCGGTTCCAATATTGATTTTCTTCGTTGGCTATATTGATGAGAATAGTTGTTTCAGGGCTCCTATGGGAGTGACGTTCTGTAATTGTTATTTGTCCCCAGCTGATATTGACGCCATCATTACGGCTGGGAGTAACGATGCCGTGTTGGCCGCCTTAATTTGCTCATTGTATTCTTCGTACCGCTTTTCCTTCTCCTCTTCCTTTCGCTTCCCTTTATTCTTCTTAAGCGATTCTTGGACTTCGTTGTGATGTTGGGTTTCGGCAGTGTAGGGGGTAAAAACCCCTCGGACCACGTGTCTCGCATCCAAGACATATAATCATGCCAAGGAAACGATACCGAAAAGAGCGGCAGCGATGTCTCGGACTGGCAAAGGAAGAGAAACTGCACTTAAGCGAAGTAAAGATTCGGAATAGAAAGGATTCGGACTACATCGGAGGACCGAAGCCCAGGACCCAGCTTCGGAGTACAAACCGCCTTACTCGACAGGGGCTGACACCACCACGATTGAGTCGTTTGTCTTTATTAGCTGTAAACCACCCAAGCTCGGCCCTATATAAGGCGAGCTTGGAAAACGTTGTAAGGGTTGGATTCTTGTTTGGTTGAGCCTAAGTAGCAAGAGAGAGATTAGGTTTGTAATCTCCTCTAGTTCCTTAGGGTTTTATTCATGTAATCTCAGCACTAGTGATACACAGAAATTCTTCTATCTTATCTATATTGTTTTACTTTACTTTATATTACTGTTCAGCACATCTTCGTTGTTGTTCTTAATGTCTTCGGGCTGCAAACTTCTACTAAACACTGTATGTGCGAGTAGATCTGACGGATGTGGTACCTCGAGTACCTATGCAGATTTTCTACTCGTACAGGCAGCGTCACACCTTCGCGCATCCTGATGGTCTCCTTTGATATCTATTTCTCCGTAGAGATTGGGAAATCTTAGATGTTGGTGATATGTCGAAGCGGTTTCTCTCAGACGGTGGACCCAGAGTCTCCCCATGATGGCGTTATAGGGTGAAGGTGAATCGACAATACTGAACCTTGCCATGGTCTTCATAGGACCTGCGTCTACCTGCAAAACTATTTATCCCTTCGGTTTGGATGTGGATCCATTGAGTCCATAAATTGTACACGTAGATGCATCCATTTGTCCGTCCTTCAACCCCATCCGAAGATAACGTTCGTAAAAAAACACATTAAGCGAACTTCCTCCGTCTATTAGTATTTTGGAAACGTTCCACCCGTGGATTGGTAAAGTAACCACCAGAGGATCATTATGCATTTCGACATCTTGGTTGATGTCCTTGGTGGAAAATGTAAGCGGAGTCGCCATCCATTCCTCCCATTCATTGGTTAGCCTTCCGTTTAACTTGTATACTTCGTGCTCCGAGGTTCGCCTTCTTGTTCTCAAGCTATTGCATATGTCTCCTGGTAATGAGGGTTTGCTATCCTGCTAGAATGTGATCATATTGAGTGACTTGTAACCTTCGGGGAGTCGTACTGTTTTTCCCTGTGCTGCTACGTTTGTTGCTGCAGCCGCCTGTCCGGGTAACTGTACATACTGCCTGAAATCTCCTTGATTGATATACTTCTGGATCGTGTTCTTCAGATGCTTGCAAGCGTCGCTATCGTGCCCTCGGGTCTGATGGTATTCACAGTAATCCTTATGATTCTTGGTTTCATCTCTTTGCTTACCTCGGGTAGATGGATACGTGAAATCCTGTCGCTCTCCTTCTTTCTTCAGAATCTCCGAGAGTGGCAAAGTCAAGTTGGAATAGACTATATATGTGTAGCCCCTCCTTCATCTATCTCCTGGCTTTGTGTCCTTGTACCTGGGTTTCTTCTAGAATCCATATGTGATGTCTATCTCCGCTGAGCGCTTTCCGGTTTCTGGTACAACTTCTACCGAGTTGCCCTTTGTGGGATACTCCGGTCTTGTGCACGGGAGTTATCCCTTGGATGTCCTCCAACCTGATGTACTTGTCCTAGATGACACGAAGTTCCCCTTCAGTCGTCGGTGTATGAGCGTGTAATTCCACGAAGATAGAAGACGTTCTATCCAACCCGAACTTGTAGCAGTTGATGTTGATCTCCGGGTTGACCTTCCCTATCGCCTGGCACACCTTTTGTCATCTCTCCGTGTACGCCTGAAGTGTTTCTCGTGGCCCGATGGCTAATGCAAATAGCCTATATAGACCCGCCTTAGTAGCCTTGTTATACATGTAGGTCTCCACGAAGATATCAGATAACTCTTCGAATGAGTCTATCGAATGCGGTGTCAAGTTATCAAACCATACCAATGCTATGCCGGTAAGGCTGGATGGAAAATACCGGCACAACACTACGTCATTGGTATTCCAGTAGGCCAACACCCGAAGATAGTATTTCAGGTGTGCTGCCGGGTCGGTAGTTCCGTCATAACAAGCGAAATTTGGTAATGGGCATTTCGGTGGTGTTTTACTTCGTTCGAGCCTGACCGATAGAGGAGTCGTCCTAGCTTCCAGCTTGGCTTCCTCCAATTTGTATCCTCCTTGCTTAGACTTCAAATCCGCCAGTTGGTCCATGACAACTTTTAGCTGAGTGACCATTTTTCCCATCTGTGGTGGGGCTACCGTCTCTCCCCGATGTTGAGACTGCGTTCCGTGGATTTGAGTTTGGCACGGTCTTCCATGTGAGATAAAATGACTGGAAATGTTGTGGATCTCCCTTTGCGGCAGGTCGATCCTCCCTTGGTACCCTCCTGGTATACATATAGGTGGCGATGCCCGAATCCTATT
>JAJJMA010004958.1:0-12615 GCA_023529015.1 Papaver nudicaule
GTTATTCAGTAACTGTAGAGTTTAACTCCAAAGTCCCAACTTTGTTGAGTTGATCACCAAGATCACAACTCCAGTTATTAGAGTTTGGATATTGATTTTTGAGATCGTCCAAACTTAAACCATAAGACTCACGAGCCAAAACGAAAAGTTGGTAGTATTTCGGTACCCCTCCTTTTTCAATAACCGTAGAGTTTACTCCAAAGATTCATCTTTGTTGAGTTGATCCCTAGATCACAACTCCGGTTATCTAGGTTTGGATATTGATTTTTGAGATCGTCCAAACCTAACCATAAGACTCACTAGCCCAAACGAAAAGTTGGTCGTATTTCGGTACCACTCATTTTTCAATTGGTATCAGAGCAGGTGAACACATTAAAGATGTAACTGTCTGTGTTTATCTAGGCTTGTGAGTCATGGATCAAAGCTTAAAAGCTTGTAACGTACCATCAGGAGGCACTTTTGTTATGCATGCAGAAGTGGACCGCGTCAACAGTGTTGAACCAAATCTTAATGATACTTCTTCTTCGCAATCAAGGACTGATTGGATCTACTAGACAGGATACTCCTGTTAATGATGTAGAGTCTGAAGATTGGGAATCCGTCCTCCAAAAGAACATGCATATGGATGATGATGATCCCGATTCAGATTTTGTGAGAGAAGTAGAAGAGGATGTTTCAGCTATCGTTAAGGTTTTAACTCCTTCGATGAAGAGCACACCCAACTTTATGCTCCTTGAAATTCTATCTCAGCTCTCTCGAGATAACAAGAATTTAAAAAGGTGCTATCAAGGTCTTTATATAGGCTTTGATATTGTCAATAGTAAAGTAAAATCTCTTGACAAAGAATTATGTTCGAAAGAACTGGTAGGGGCAAATCTTCATCATAGTCTCTGTAAATTGAATGAAAAGCTTATTGCATCTGATGCTAAGATAGTCACTCAACAAAAGTGTTTCGAAGAAAAAGAAAACACTTTTCTCACCAGGGAAAAACGTCTGGAAACTGATTTGGCTAATGCTCTTGCTGAAATCAAGACATTAAAAGAGTTGAATAATAGCTCGGAAGCTAATCTGGCTAATGCTCTTCCCGAAATCAAGATGTTGAAAGAGTTGAACAATAGCTCTGACAAATTAACCTCAATGTTAGGAGCGAGTAAAAATCATCGTGACACACGAGGTTTGGGCTATAAAGGAATAGACGCTCCAAGTAGTAACAAAGAGGTGAAATTTGTCAAGGCTAAGGATTCTTCTCAACCTAAGGTTACTAGTGATCCCCAAGGTGATATACCTCTACAGCCAGTCAAGGAGAAGAAGAGCAAGATTTATCAAGCTCCACATGCACGTCCAGGTAACAACAAGCATCCCACTCTTTTTGTTACCAAAAATTGCCTTTATTGTGGTGGTAAAGTTCACTTGGCTAGAAGTTGCAGATTCCGTAAAAGGAATGAGAAAGCCAATGGCTCGATTATTCCTGTTGTTTTGGAGATTCGCATCAAAACTAACAACAACGGAGCATCTTCTAATGATCCAGGTTGTGAACGTCCAACCTTTAGGCATAAGAAACAGAATTATGACAAGCCAAGTTTTGCCTATAATTACAGAAAGGAAAACAACTTTGTACAAGCGAAGACTAGATCTGATGTTCCCAATTGGAGATCAACTAACCTGTAAAAGGATAGTCAATCCAATTCTCTCTCAAGTAACCTTGATGAGAAAGATGGGAAGAAAGATCATATTGCTCATACTATTGATAGAGCAATAAATGCCAAAGGGAATGATCACCCTAGTGAGGCTGCCCTAAGAGAATTCATGAAAAATAGTGTGTCCTTTTACCAACAAATATTTGGTATGGTTAAATCACAACATGAAATGCTTGGGTTACTGATGAAAAACAGGAAAAAGGGTAAGACGAAGAACTCTAAGCCAAAGACTACTTCTGGTGAAAAACCCAGTGATGTAGGAGTTCCTGTCTTGACTACCAAAGGTGAACAAGAAATTGTTCACTCTAACACAACTTGATTGTGTTTGTGCGGCCTCACCATGTAGTGCCCTTTTGATTGATACGGTGAGGTAAAGCAACAAGAGTAGGGCACATACCCAGTTGGAGAATACATAAAGGTATGTTAACATTGATCAAGTTAATATTCATTTGTTTAAAGGTTGTCAAACCCTTGAATATGAATATGTATCTTTCATGTTTCTCTAACTCAACTTGGTTTTAAGAGTTCTTAAATATACAAGTTGCAAACAAAGTCTATGACTTTTGTTTTAAACAAAGAGTGAATCCTACCGACATGACATTCTTGTTATGTTAGTATACCTTCTTGGTGTACTACGGTTATAGCGTCCCAGTTAAACCCCAAATCTGTATAAGGACGGTTCCCGAACCGTTCACAAAAAGAAAACTCCTGAGTTCCACAGCCTCAATCTGTACGCGTACCTTACGTGAACCTCAGATTCGATGCATTGGGTCGGAATTCAGTCGGAGGATTTTTCGGGATTCTCCGTGTGGGTTTAACAGATGACTCCTGGAAATCATAAATACGTGGATTCGATCTTAAAAGAGAATATCTTATGCAGTCCAACGTGATCTTTGTTCCAAGGAAAACTTTATTCACACTTATTGGTGAAACTCCATGTGAAAAAGTTAAGCCTTTACTCTAAGAATAAATCAATCTTTGTTAACACAAGTTTTGTATATCTTAGAGGGCAATACGTGATCTTTTTGATCATGCTGTGGGTATTTCCAACATGACTTTATTCATTGCTATTATAGTGATGATTATATCAAAGTCATAGATATCGCAAAAGTTTTATTATCTTCTTGTTTTAAGAAGAGAAAACTTTTTGTGAGCATACTCTTATTTCTTAGAAAATAGCTAAGAAATGAGATTATTAACAAAGCAAAACTGGATAACATTCAATTGTTCTTGTCCATGTTCGTCTTTGTCAGTTGTTCTTTAATGAATAACACCACACGGGGGAGAGTTCTTATCATGAACTTGCGCTTAATAACAAATCTTTTTGGGGAGCGTGGATGTGGAATATTGGGAGAAAGCTGTATCTATATTTCTCCATAAGGTGAGAGCTCAGGAATCTTGTTGTTCAGATTACCTAAGTATACCATCTTTGAACTTGATATGCGGCTACTTAGCTTAACCTATCATCATAGGTTTATGAAACCCTAGTCTCGAACTACTTTGTCATATTTTTGTGACAAATAGGGGGAGAATACATATGGTTCTTGTTCTTGTGGTGCATAACCATAGGGGGAGAACATCATGTGCTTGCTTGTTGTGCTTTTCACAAAGTATCAAGTAAGGGGGAGTAATTAAAGCTGAGAAGAAGCTTCGTATCAAGAATGAGTAGAATCACTTTAAAAGTTTTGATACACGAACTTTAAAGTTTGCTCAGATTCTTACTCTTACACACAAACAACATGTGGGATGAGCATACTAACCCACTTCGGTGAACGCTTGTTGTGGTATAGTCATCCTCTATAAGTTGCAGCTCCTCTGGGAACTCCCTACGACTATAAAAGACTTCTCTTGAGAGTTGGCAAGCACAGGTAGGAGATTGAGACCTTATATGGTTAAAATCGGATTAACCTGTAACCTTGGTAACCTGATCACGTTTTTGTCTATTCCATAGTCCGTCTCTTCTGCTATACGGCTATTCAAGAACTGATACGTTACACACAAAGTTGAAAGGTAGCAACGCACGTCTGCACTCGGTGTTGTAAGACCTAGTTAGCTCCGGTTGTACAAGTTTCTTAACTGATTCTTCGTGTACAACTGAGGTAGAGACAAATTGGGCATAGCTTACTCGGTTTGCTTGTCAGCCCTGATTTGTGAAGTAGATTTCCGTATGACCTGGAGCAATCCGAAGGAAGTCAACTTGTGTATGATAAACTGATAGAGGACAGTTAGATCATACGTCAATAATTAGGTTGCAAAGCCAGTATTGCTGACACAAGCCTTTGACAACGGTCAAAGCAACTCCTAGGCCTGTAAAGGACGTCAGCTGGGGGAATCAAGTGCGTGACGATCTGTGGGGGATCTAGAGACGTAAAGAGTGTGACAATAGCCAATTCGCTTGGAGGGCTTGAGTTGGTATCTACTACATCCCAGACCGAAGTCTTACAGTAGGCTAGCGTTTGTAGTCAGTTTGTACTGGGCGGTGTTCAATCTGGACGAGGTCCCGAGGTTTTTCTGCAAGACAGTTTTCTCGTTAAAAAAACGTTCTGGTGTCTTGTGTGCTTTTCCTTTCCGCAATTATATAAACTCTGACATATAATTAAAAGCAAACACAAGAAGTACGTTATCCATAACCGTAGAGTTTACTCCAAAGATTCATCTTTGTTGAGTTGATCCCTAGATCACAACTCTGGTTATCTAGGTTTGGATATTGATTTTTGAGATCGTCCAAACCTAACCATAAGACTCACGAGCCCAAACGAAAAGTTGGTCGTATTTCGGTACCCCTCATTTTTCAGAAAGTATAAAAATGTCTTCAGTAATGGAGAATCAATTACTCTGCTTTCTCAATTTCGGGTTTTTCTCAATGAACAGAATTAAACATTTTTCTAACAGAACCCCAAATTCTTTTACCTTATACCAAATTCTATCTACAAATGTTGATATACCAAGAAATTCAACATGAACTACATCTAAATCTAATATAAACAATGAGAAACATCATCTCTCCCTGAAAATCTATAACAAGATGCAGTTTGACCCCACCTTAGAAACCAAATAAAGATTCAATCAAAACCCTAGAAATTGAAAAAAATTGTGGGTTACTAGATATAAAGAAATGCTTGCCAGATTGATGGATTTGGCACAAACGAAATCCCAGTTCTTGTTCTTGAGTTTCGACCAAGTAGTAGTAACTACAGCAACAGAATTTTGGTTTATGAAATTCTTTAGATTTTGAAGGATTGTTTCTCAGATTCGAATGAATATACGAAGAAGACTATGTTGGAACTTGAGATATCGTCACCAGGCAATAAATCACCGACGACTCCGTTAATGACTACATCAATGGAAGAAGATGACTCAGCTGCATTAATCAAACGTGGGAATTATTAGATTTCTTCAACGGATTAGATTATGGGTGGTGGTGGTGATAAAATTAAGAAGATGAAGTATATATGATAACTTAGTCACCCCTTATAACACAAGTTGGATAGATTTAGTGGATTGCAGTCCCAAATGAATTTCTACAGTCCCAAAAACAGCGCATTTCACAAGCCCAACATCGACGACCCAACAGCAGATTTTCTTATTTTTCATTCTTTTTCTTTTGTTTTATGACTTAAGAGTCATTGTACCTGCAAAATAGAAAACGACGTTATAAAACCAATATACGAGGCTTAAGCTAACTAAAGTGTATAATAAGGTACTATTGAGTAGGTGTTTTAAGGCACCTATCATCAACTTTCAAACCAATTGCTGCCAAAGAGTCTGTGATGGTCTTAATTCTTTGTAGATATTCAATTATAGATAAATTTCCTTTCTGCATACTGCTCAATTGACCCCCAAGAAGACTCTTTCTTGCAAGAAACTGAGTTCTAAAACTGGTTTCTAGAGACAACTATATCTCTCTTGCAGTAGTTAAACCAAGAACATCAGCAACAATAATTGGTGTAAAAGTAGATTGTAAACAGCTAGATACAAAGGTATCAGCCTTATTCCACTAAACCATTCTTGATTTAGACTAACAACACCATCTACTTCAATTGTTTTTGTTGGTTCTAGTATTTCACCATTAACATAACCAAACAAATATGTTGATACTAGAATCAATCTAACCTGGTTTTTCCATAATAGGTAATTGTTGGAATCTAATTTCACAGAAACGAAATTAGATATGTTGGTGAAGGGTAAAGCAAAATTACCAGATTGTGCAGCGGAAGTCGACATTTCTTTGATTTTGAATATTATTTCTTGAACTGTTGTTGTGAATTTCGTCTGAATCGTTGGTGGAATTATTGTTGACGATGTTGTAATTTTTGTTTCTGGTTTTGACCATTAACAAAAAAATCAAGAACCAGAATTGTTCTTGAGAAGAATTTGGGGGAATTTATGTTGTACCCAAAAAAAATCAACAAATTGTTGATGAATTCTCAGCTGAATTTATGTAAACCTGTTTTTGAAGCTTTGAATTTGTATTAATAGAGAGGAAATTTTAGGTTTGGATCATCACCTAAGTGATACCATGTGAAATTTTGGAAATAAATGTTCTATGTATTGATTAAGAGACAAAGTAAACGTTACCCATTATTGGCTTAGGACAGACCCTTTTATAGCCAATCATTACAGTAAGACTCAGATAGATAAGAGTTGACTCACTGATACAGACGCTGACTCACTCTGACTAATCAGACATACTCTAATATATATGCTGGTTTGCCAGGTGAGGCGTAACAACGGCCGAGCGGCCCAAACTAGGCCGCTCGGCGCAACTTAGGGAGCGCGGCCTGAACTAGGCCACACGACGCAAGATAAGGATTTTACCGTTGGAATCCCAACGGTACAACTCCAACGGTCCAGGATTTCTCACCCTATAAAAACCATTTTTACTCTTCAAAATTTATCCTTCTCATCCAAAATTTGGAGTAAAATTTCTCTCTAGTAAGTTTCATCTCTTCACATCTTCTACCTCATTTCTCTAGCAGTTTCTAATTTATTTTGTACCAAATTTTTTTTCAAAATGGCAATGGAGAAGACATCCTCAAGTCATTCGCGAATGTACAAGTAGACTTGATTTTGCGGCACATTTACTTGAAGACGCTACCGAGCTTGATTTCAATGGGAAAAAAATGAATATGACTGTTAACAAAATATGTAAGGCGTATAAGAAGACTGAAAATGACAAAAAACAAAAGAGTATCAAAATTGTGGAGGTTGAGGCAAAACCGGGAAAGAAGCGTAAAAGCCAAAGCGGCAACGAAAATTTGAATGTCGTGAAGAAGCATGGAAAATCTATTAAGGAAAACATAATATCAAAGTTCCGTAAGATTAACAAGGAAGGAAAAAAATTTGTGTTCAAGATTGATTTTATATGAAGTAGAATATGAAATCAAGATAACGAAGTGGAAGTCGAAAAAATTACGTCCTAGTTTTTATTAGTTGTCTGAAATGCACTAGTATGTAAGAATAAATTTATGAATGAAAAACTCTAATTTCTTAAATCTTTTTTTTTTTTTTGCATTTTCAAACTTATTATATCCATTACATATTTTTTTTTAAAATTTTGCATTCGTGCGCTTATTGATCTTGTACCTGCGGTGAAAAAAGGTTGAATTCGTCTCTCTGTTGCAAGACATTGTAACAGTGCATGATATCAAAATCTTTTCCCTTCACTCTCCGACATTCTTGTTGCGCTCTGGTTACTACGCCGACATCAGTTTCACCGGGTATTCTTTCTCCCTTTAATTTCATGACTAAACTCACAAAAGAGATGACGCGCTCGTTGATTTTCCACCAGCGTTTTCGCAACCTAGCGGCAGAGCGACTTCTCTGGTCTCCATATACTGCTTCATACATTTCAAATAATTTTTGCCAGAATTCGGAGCTTCGATATGACAGTTTATCCTTAGTAGGATCATTGTGTAAATATAGATAAATCCTACAAATACATTCATCTTCATCATTAACCAAACAGAAATGACTCCACTTTGGAGTATATTGTGGACTCCCCATGTAAATTAACCAATTTTTTATGGAGAACAAAAAACCAAAAGAAGAAGAAACTAATAGAGAATGAAAGAAACCAATGTATTTAGAAGAAGATTTCGGATTTGAGAGAGAACTGATGAATGTTGGAGTTGAAGTGATGTCTTATGAGTAATTCGTTTGCTATTTATTGCTTCAGCAACAATATGACCGTTGAAAATTAGAGGCGTAAGACAAGCCGAGCAGCCTAAGGAAGGCCGATGGCAGCTCAACATGCGCCAAATGGCGTAAGTTAGGCCATGCGACCCTGTTAGGACGCCAGTTTAGTTTGCCCATAATGGCAAACACGGTTTGCCCTTTCACCTGGCCGTGCAAACTCTTTTCTATTACCACATCCATAGGAACTGCCCTAATAGTTTCGATACAAAAACTCCATATTATACAAAAGTCATACAAAAACTCCAAATAGTTTAAATTAGGTCCTTTTCTTTTTCCCAATCTACCCTTTCCATATAATACCTTTAATTCAACCCCACAAAATACTACATACACCCAAGACCCAACTGTACATTTTTTTTATTCAACCCACATAATATTAAATACATACAATATTTTAACAAAAACACTACCACCTCTAACCACCACATCACCACCGCCTCTGCCACCACATCTCCACCACCACCACCTCCGCCACCGCCGCCACAACACCACCGCCACCACACATCGTCGCCGCCTCCGCCAAAACCGTCGCCACCTAGACAATTGAAACCAAAAAGATTTTCAACCTTTTTTCAACATATCCAATTGAAACCAAACCTTGGTTTCAACATAAAGTTACCATTCAACCTACACCAAAATAAACTTAACATTATACCAATACCGACATTGGTTACAATGACAAAATCGAATGAAACCAAACCTGGTTTCATTAAAAAAATCGAATGAAACCAAACCTGGTTTCAATAAATTTATCATTCTGCCAACACCAACATCGGTTACAATGACAAATTTGAATGGAACCAAACCTGGTTTTATTGAAAAAATCGAATGAAACCAGACGGTCTGGTTTCATTGAAAAAATCGAATGAAACCAGACCTGGTTTCATTAAATATACCATTCTGCCAACACCAACATTGGTTACAATGATAAATTCGAATGAAACCAGGTTTGGTTTCATTGAAAAGATCGAATGAAACCTTTGGTTTCAATATAAACTTACCATTCCACTAACAACAATATTGATTTTGTTGACAAAAATCGAATGAAACCAAATCTGGTTTCAATATAAATTTACCATTCCACCAACACCAACATTGGTTTCAATGATAACAATCAAATGAAACCAAACCCAGTTTCAATGTAATCAACCATTCCATCAACGCCAATATTGGTTTCATTGACATAATTGGTTTCAATGTAAATTAACCATTCCAAAACACTAATATCGGTTTCCCTATCTGTTCTTTAGTTGTCGTCTCATAAAGATTGAGCTAGTATAATATTCTAGTGAAGGGCTTTTATCAGTCAACAAAAGAAAGAATGACAGATTTTTTTTTTTACAACAATAGCACACATGTGAGGCCAACAACTCTTTTTGAGAAGTGCTAGAGTATATCATGAAGATCATTCTCTACGACCAGATAAATAAACATTCCCTATATCCCACAAAGCATGCCAAAAGTTGATCACCAATCAAGAGACGAGAAACAATTCTAACTAACGCAACAAATAGGGGATAACTTACAAGTGGAAGATCATGCAAGGGTTGAATGGTTTTCACTTCACCATCAACTGACCATAGACGCACTGTACCATTACCAGCTCCCGATCCAGTGAGGTCACTGCTTCTACACACAGTGACAGAACCAACCCAAGATTGCGCCGGCGACCTCAGTCCGACAAACAAAGATCGAACCGATGAAACCTAATTCAGATTGAATCAACCGCCGACACACTTAAAAGAGATCAAATCTAACCAATTAATTACAGTGAAGAAGAAGAAATGAAAGATTATGAAATAAATTTGTTACCTAATTCGAAAATTCTTGGATCTTTCCATGGGGTTGACTTCAGATTTCAGAAGAAACACCACAACCACCGGATTTAGTACGAGCGGTGATGAATTAGGCGTATAGAAGTAATTGAATTGGAGTTATTGTTACTTTTTATACTATGTTGTACTGCTATTGAAGATGAGGGTTTCCAAGACTGAAATCAGGTATAAGAAGATGAACCAGTTGGTGGTGGCGATTTCGGAGGTGGGAATGGAGGTGATAATAAGAGATTTGAAAGAGATTTGGTTCCACTCGGTTATAGTAGAGAGAGAGTTTTTGATAAATGTAGAACATAAGAACGTTCGTGAGTATTTATCTGTGGGTTTTTTTTTTTATGGGCTGAAACAACTGGGAAGGGTATTTTAGACAATTACGAGATTTTGGAGTTTTTGTTTCACCTTTTTTATGAGAGTTTTTGTATCATAAATTTGTTCACTAGGACTTATAGTCCACGAACTATCTAAATAATCTATATTATAAGCACCAGTGGTGTTTTTGAGCTTGGACGACATCCGTATTTCGGGGGGTCAAAGAGCAGCTGAGATTAAATCTCTGCATTTGCAATCTTTGTATCTTAACGGTGGAGAAAACGTTTAAGCCCATACATTACTTGCTTCTTAAAGGTTCTTTGCTATCAGACTGGAGTGTCCCCATATTTTAATTTCCAAACTCTGCATCGATCTCATCCACAAATTTACATATCTTTTCATCATCTCTGCCGACCCATGGATCTACACATAACACCACGATCATTTTCATCTCTGCCAACAATACCGAAAATCTATCATCTCATTGTTTAATTCTCTCGGAGGGGCGTTACAGTTAGGTGAGCGTTACAATCGCTTAACTTCATAACCCCGGACGTTACAAATTTGTCCTTCCTATTGGCTACAATCACTTGATTGCGGCGTAATTGTGGTTTTCCTAATTTGCCTCTTGAGCTCTTACCTAAAACCCTCTGCAATTCCAACATTCCAGCGTTAGGTTTGATTCACTTCTCTTCCAAAAGGTATGATTAAGGTTTTTTTTTTTCAATTTCGTAGACACAGTTATGGCTTTGGTTTTGTTTTCACTTTTCTTCCAAAAGTAAAATTCCAAATCTATATAAACCCAACAAGCAGAGGGAAGTTCTATCTCATACCCAAGTGAGTTGTGGCGATTTGATTTTGCTATGTTGTTTGAATAGAGATTTTTTTTTTTTTGATTTTGATTGTGTGTTTAATTGAATTCCAGAATGAGTCTCCTTCAAGTTTATTAGATAAAAAAAAAAAAAAATTAGTAACCTAATTTTGGATTTGCTTTTTGTATACCTTTATCTTGATTGACGTCAGCCACTTGCAACCTAATTTTTTTTTAATTCAGGGGGTTAACTTTTATTGAAGCAGAGAATTAACTATGGAGAAATAACAAAAGTTCTTATGTGATCCAGATAAAAGGACAATTCATGACCAGTTGGAAGTGTTTGGCGGCAGGCACTGCTCAAGTTGCTGATTGTCTTTTTAATGCTTCTTAACTCAAATGACCCCAATGTAAGCTACACAATTGCACTTCTTCTTGATACTAAATAATTCTTATATGTTAAGCATCAACTGAAATGATTCATCCAACAATAGCAATTATCGATAATATCAGTGATTTTATTGCTAACTATTCGGTTGAATTAAGCAGCGTTTTTCATATGAATTTCGTGGTGTTTTTATCTGAGTTAATAAATTGTGAATGTGACTAAGAGTCGCCGCTTTCGATCTCTGTAATGGGATGGTTAAATTATATGATTAATCTTTTTCGTATGAGTTCGATAATGGTTTGTGTAGGAATTTAGTTCTACGTATGTCATTGTCCTGAATTTGATCGTTGGTGACTTAATTGAATATAGGTTGTTTATAATTGAATCTTTTAATTGAAAGTGGTCTGTAGGTTTGACACATTGGTATCCAAGTGGGAAATAGGTTTCAACAATCTTTAATTGCTCATTTTGGTTGGGACGGTTAACTTAAAATATTTGATTACCTTTTTTTAGATCAATTATGTGCAGTCTCTAACAATGTTATTATGCATCATTCATTTAGATATTAGACATAGGAGGATGACTACTTGCAAAGCCGTCTTTAACGTCCAATCACTCCATGCTCTGGCCCAAGCACTTCTTGCACCATCATTGCAAAAACCTGACATGGGATCTAACTTTTAGGTTAAGCTTTTTTTTCATCTTCTTGAACTTTCATCCCCTTAATATAATAACACGGAAGAAAAAATCCACAGTTCATCGCTGATCCGTGTAAGGGTCGCCATGTGGCCTGAAGATGATTTAAAAGGTATAAAATTACTTTTGCCACCTTTGAAGACCTTCGAAGTTTCATGCCCAAGACGTATCTTATAGGTCAGTTATGCGGCAGAAAAAAAAATAATTTCGACCATTTTAAGAGATATTGTAAAATAGTTTCATCCCTAGGATGTATCTCACAGGTCACTTATGCAGCAAACCAAAATAATTAATTTGGCCCATTTTAAAATAATAATGTGGAGTGTGATTCATTTATGTGTAAAACCTTTTTATAGTGAGATGTTTAAAGGTGTGTAGATTTGTGTAACCACTCGACCAGCTTTGAATAGAAAGACATCGTTCGGGTCCAATTTTGAATCTATTCATAAATTTGTATCTTAATCTCCATATGATTCATGCTTATATGAGAGAATAAGTTTCAGCAATCAATTACTACTTTGAGTATTTTCGGCTCTGCTAGAATGCTTAAGCCCAATTCAATATGTCAAAACAAAGAATGAAATTGTCCTTAACAACTACTTTAAGTATTTTCTGGCTCTGCGAGAGTACATGAGCCAAATTCCAACTTTCATGCTCCATCATATTACTTTCTCTCTTCCA